>OY726524.1:26066348-26158271 GCA_963383655.1 Bathymodiolus septemdierum | reverse complement strand
ATCTGTGTCATAAGATATGTAGTGTTTGTAGTTTATAGTTGTATAGTGGAGTACGTTAAACTAGTATGGTATATCTGTGTCATAAGATATGTAGTGTTTGTAGTTTATTGTTGTATAGTGGAGTACGTTAAACTAGTATGGTATATCTGTGTCATAAGATATGTAGTGTTTGTAGTTTATTGTTGTATAGTGGAGTACGTTAAACTAGTATGGTATATCTGTGTCATAAGATATGTAGTGTTTGTAGTTTATTGTTGTATAGTGGAGTACGTTAAACTAGTATGGTATATCTGTGTCATAAGATATGTAGTGTTTGTAGTTTATTTGTTGTATAGTGGAGTACGTTAAACTAGTATGGTATATCTGTGTCATAAGATATGTAGTGTTTGTAGTTTATTGTTGTATAGTGGAGTACGTTAAACTAGTATGGTATATCTGTGTCATAAGATATGTAGTGTTTGTAGTTTATTGTTGTATAGTGAAAGTACGTTAAACTAGTATGGTATATCTGTGTCATAAGATATGTAGTGTTTGTAGTTTATTGTTGTATAGTGGAGTACGTTAAACTAGTATGGTATATCTGTGTCATAAGATATGTAGTGTTTGTAGTTTATTGTTGTATAGTGGAGTACGTTAAACTAGTATGGTATATCTGTGTCATAAGATATGTAGTGTTTGTAGTTTATTGTTGTATAGTGGAGTACGTTAAACTAGTATGGTATATCTGTGTCATAAGATATGTAGTGTTTGTAGTTTATTGTTGTATAGTGGAGTACGTTAAACTAGTATGGTATATCTGTGTCATAAGATATGTAGTGTTTGTAGTTTATTGTTGTATAGTGGAGTACGTTAAACTAGTATGGTATATCTGTGTCATAAGATATGTAGTGTTTGTAGTTTATTGTTGTATAGTGGAGTACGTTAAACTAGTATGGTATATCTGTGTCATAAGATATGTAGTGTTTGTAGTTTATTGTTGTATAGTGGAGTACGTTAAACTAGTATGGTATATCTGTGTCATAAGATATGTAGTGTTTGTAGTTTATTGTTGTATAGTGAAGTACGTTAAACTAATATGGTATATCTGTGTCATAAGATATGTAGTGTTTGTAGTTTATTGTTGTATAGTGGAGTACGTTAAACTAGTATGGTATATCTGTGTCATAAGATATGTAGTGTTTGTAGTTTATTGTTGTATAGTGGAGTACGTTAAACTAGTATGGTATATCTGTGTCATAGGATATGTAGTGTTTGTAGTTTATTGTTGTATAGTGAAGTACGTTAAACTAGTATGGTATATCTGTGTCATAAGATATGTAGTGTTTGTAGTTTATTGTTGTATAGTGGAGTACGTTAAACTAGTATGGTATATCTGTGTCATAGGATATGTAGTGTTTGTAGTTTATTGTTGTATAGTGAAGTACGTTAAACTAGTATGGTATATCTGTGTCATAGGATATGTAGTGTTTGTAGTTTATTGTTGTATAGTGAAGTACGTTAAACTAGTATGGTATATCTGTGTCATAAGATATGTAGTGTTTGTAGTTTATTGTTGTATAGTGGAGTACGTTAAACTAGTATGGTATATCTGTGTCATATGATATGTAGCGTTTGTAGTTTATTGTTGTATAGTGAAGTACGTTAAACTAGTATGGTATATCTGTGTCATAGGATATGTAGTGTTTGTAGTTTATTGTTGTATGGTGAAGTACGTTAAACTAGTATGGTATATCTGTGTCATAAGATATGTAGTGTTTGTAGTTTATTGTTGTATAGTGGAGTACGTTAAACTAGTATGGTATATCTGTGTCATAAGATATGTAGTGTTTGTAGTTTATTGTTGTATAGTGAAGTACGTTAAACTAGTATGGTATATCTGTGTCATAAGATATGTAGTGTTTGTAGTTTATTGTTGTATAGTGGAGTACGTTAAACTAGTATGGTATATCTGTGTCATAAGATATGTAGTGTTTGTAGTTTATTGTTGTATAGTGAAGTACGTTAAACTAGTATGGTATATCTGTGTCATAAGATATGTAGTGTTTGTAGTTTATTGTTGTATAGTGAAGTACGTTAAACTAGTATGGTATATCTGTGTCATAGGATATGTAGTGTTTGTAGTTTATTGTTGTATAGTGGAGTACGTTAAACTAGTATGGTATATCTGTGTCATAAGATATGTAGTGTTTGTAGTTTATTGTTGTATAGTGGAGTACGCTAAACTAGTATGGTATATCTGTGTCATAAGATATGTAGTGTTTGTAGTTTATTGTTGTATAGTGGAGTACGTTAAACTAGTATGGTATATCTGTGTCATAGGATATGTAGTGTTTGTAGTTTATTGTTGTATAGTGGAGTACGTTAAACTAGTATGGTATATCTGTGTCATAGGATATGTAGTGTTTGTAGTTTATTGTTGTATAGTGGAGTACGTTAAACTAGTATGGTATATCTGTGTCATAGGATATGTAGTGTTTGTAGTTTATTGTTGTATAGTGGAGTACGTTAAACTAGTATGGTATATCTGTGTCATAAGATATGTAGTGTTTGTAGTTTATTGTTGTATAGTGAAGTACGTTAAACTAGTATGTTATATATGTGTCATAGGATATGTAGTGTTTGTGGTTTATTGTTGTATAGTGGAGTACGTTAAACTAGTATGGTATATCTGTGTCATAAGATATGTAGTGTTTGTAGTTTATTGTTGTATAGTGGAGTACGTTAAACTAGTATGGTATATCTGTGTCATAAGATATGTAGTGTTTGTAGTTTATTGTTGTATAGTGAAGTACGTTAAACTAGTATGGTATATCTGTGTCATAAGATATGTAGTGTTTGTAGTTTATTGTTGTATAGTGAAGTACGTTAAACTAGTATGGTATATCTGTGTCATAAGATATGTAGTGTTTGTAGTTTATTGTTGTATAGTGGAGTACGTTAAACTAGTATAGTATATCTGTGTCATAGGATATGTAGTGTTTGTAGTTTATTGTTGTATAGTGGAGTACGTTAAACTAGTATGGTATATCTGTGTCATAGGATATGTAGTGTTTGTAGTTTATTGTTGTATAGTGGAGTACGTTAAACTAGTATGGTATATCTTTGTCATAGGATATGTAGTGTTTGTAGTTTATTGTTGTATAGTGGAGTACGTTAAACTAGTATGGTATATCTGTGTCATAAGATATTTAGTGTTTGTAGTTTATTGTTGTATAGTGGAGTACGTTAAACTAGTATGGTATATCTGTGTCATAAGATATTTAGTGTTTGTAGTTTATTGTTGTATAGTGGAGTACGTTAAACTAGTATGGTATATCTGTGTCATAAGATATTTAGTGTTTGTAGTTTATTGTTGTATAGTGGAGTACGTTAAACTAGTATGGTATATCTGTGTCATAAGATATGTAGTGTTTGTAGTTTGTTGTTGTATAGTGGAGTACGTTAAACTAGTATGGTATATCTGTGTCATATGATATGTAGTGTTTGTAGTTTATTGTTGTATAGTGGAGTACGTTAAACTAGTATGGTATATCTGTGTCATAAGATATGTAGTGTTTGTAGTTTATTGTTGTATAGTGAAGTACGTTAAACTAGTATGGTATATCTGTGTCATAAGATATGTAGTGTTTGTAGTTTATTGTTGTATAGTGGAGTACGTTAAACTAGTATGGTATATCTGTGTCATAGGATATGTAGTGTTTGTAGTTTATTGTTGTATAGTGAAGTACGTTAAACTAGTATGGTATATCTGTGTCATAAGATATGTAGTGTTTGTAGTTTATTGTTGTATAGTGGAGTACGTTAAACTAGTATGGTATATCTGTGTCATAGGATATGTAGTGTTTGTAGTTTATTGTTGTATAGTGGAGTACGTTAAACTAGTATGGTATATCTGTGTCATAAGATATGTAGTGTTTGTAGTTTATTGTTGTATAGTGGAGTACGTTAAACTAGTATGGTATATCTGTGTCATAGGATATGTAGTGTTTGTAGTTTATTGTTGTATAGTGGAGTACGTTAAACTAGTATGGTATATCTGTGTCATAAGATATGTAGTGTTTGTAGTTTATTGTTGTATAGTGGAGTACGTTAAACTAGTATGGTATATCTGTGTCATAAGATATGTAGTGTTTGTAGTTTATTGTTGTATAGTGAAGTACGTTAAACTAGTATGGTATATCTGTGTCATAGGATATGTAGTGTTTGTAGTTTATTGTTGTATAGTGAAGTACGTTAAACTAGTATGGTATATCTGTGTAATAAGATATGTAGTGTTTGTAGTTTATTGTTGTATAGTGGAGTACGTTAAACTAGTATGGTATATCTGTGTCATAGGATATGTAGTGTTCGTGGTAATAACAATCCGGGTATTTCATCCTTTATTTATGGGTTCATCACTGGATTTGTAACAAGAATAATAAGACGGGAGCTATCAGTAGAGCAGGAAATGTTTACCCTTTCGGATCACCTGAGTTCACCTCTCATTTTTATTGGAGTTCATATTGCTCGCTCATTAGTTTTATGTGTAGTGTTTTGTAAATCATTGTTTGTCCTTTTGTCTTTCTTCTGTTGACCAATGTGTTGTCTCTCCTTCGAATTATGGTATATTTGTGACTTAATTCCTCCAACAATTCAAAGTACAACCGTTTATCCATTGCGTAATGGAAGTGATATAATAATACCATTTTGCAGACTATCGATTACTTGTGACTCATTTATTCCCTCAACAATACGTCAATGGAATAGTTTAAATCCATCTCTTCGAAATATGGAATATATTGCAAAACTTAAAACTGAATTAAGAAAACAGAAAGATATTAGACAAGTTCCTAAACATTTCGAAATTGGACCTCGAAAACTTAATATTGCATTAACCCAACTTCGATGTTTTGCTTCTTTCTTATATTATGATTTGTTCCAAGTAAATATAGTCTCAGATCCGTCTTGTCGTTGTGGGGCCAATCGTGAAGACTCGTATCACTTCTTCTTTGATTGTTCCCATTATGCAAATATGAGATATAAATTGTTTCACAATCTCAGCTGGCTACCTAATGACTGTCCTCTAGACCAAAAGCTTTTAACCAGTGGTAATCCTATTCTTTCAAATGAACAGAACGAAATTATTTTTAAGCACGGGTTTGAATATATAAAGAGGTCTGAAAGGTTTCTTGTTTAAGTGGTTCACCAAATGAACAACCACGCACACCATCACCACCAACCTCTCTCTCTCCTTCTCTAATTCCTTTCTTCATTCTCTGTTCTTCTTCAATTTACACATATTAATGTAAGAAATATTCATATGCATGCATGCTCTATCAAATAATGTTGTAACTTATTGTGTATAGGAGAAGACTTCATAAGTTTGTTTATCTTGTGTCTTATCCTTTTTGCATATTTGAGCAAATAAAATATGCTTAAACTAAACTAGATTATGACTTCTGACTACCCCTTTAGTATCTTCACACTTTTCTGCGAATTGTCCAGTAAAAAACATCGCCATGCATGATAAATGTGTGTGGGGAGGGCATCAGGGCGGATCCCCATGTCAGTGGAGTAACGTTGTGTTCGGAAATCTTATACTATTTCTAAACCTTGTTTTCCTATTGCAGCCAAGGTGAACTTTTGACCCCAGGGATTCGGTCATATTAACCAGCATTTGTACAACTCTAAATCTGCAATATCCTAATAATGTTGCACAACACATATAGCACCATTTTTACTGTTGATTCTTAAAAAAAGCCCTTTTTAATAGATTTACCCAATTTCCCCATAATATGGCCCCCTACCAGCCAATCCCCATTGAAGGTCTAATTCATATTGCAGATCTGAATCTCATATGCCTATAAGGATTAGCCCCTGCCAATTTATTGCATTTTTGGTCAAGGTGAATATTGAAATTTAATACAAAAGCCCTTGGACTACTATACGCACATGAGAAAATAGTACAAAGTTTTGTAAACTGATCGATATTATATATTTAGTCCTTCATCTTGGGTCTTCAGTTTAAACATGCACACTCACTGCGAAACATGTTTTGTCTGTTTCTAAAGCTCGTACAAATAAATTTTATATTTTCCGACAATGTACATATATTGTCTATTTATTATTATTGTTATTTCTAATAAATAAAAATACGAATTTCGTACAGCTTACAGATTGATTTTATTTTGTATTGGAAGTATAAAATTAATTTGCATCAATTTAGTTATTTTATTTTGTATTGGAGGTATAAAATTAATTTGCATAAATTTAGTACACTATGAATTTATTATAAATATATTTCAACAGTGACTTCTGTCTTTATTTTTATGGAGGGGGCGTGATCGTATGGTAGTGGCACAGACACTTGGTACATTTTTTTACAGAGACAAGTGCCTGTGGGTAGTGGCAATCGATGCATATCAACACTTAAGTTGTGAGCTCGAATTCCGCTCATTGTGACTCGTTGTACTCAATACAACATTATGTGATAAAGTTTGTCAGTGACTTGCGACAGGTCGATGGTTTTCTCCGGTTTCCTCCACCAATAAAACACTTAACACTAACCTTTTATTTTCATAACAAGTCAAAAACATACTGATTTTTTCTTCTGTAAATATTCGCCACATTTGTGTACCTGTTCCAAGCCAGGACAGTATTTCCAAAGTCACATGTCGTGGCTACAGTCAGGATGAGAGATGATTGTTCGGTTTGTTGATATAGGTGGAATTAATGACTCACTATTTAGATTTACTTTTCATAAATTCAACTACATGCTAGAGTTACCTTTCTTTGTTCAAGAAATTGAAAATCTTGAACAAAAATAAGAAAAAAAGCAATCAGACAATGATCTGGATGTAATTGATTGTATATGTCTTCCCATGTGATGATTCAGCTGAAACAATATTTTCTATTGGTGAATGACAAAATAAAAATTTTACATTATGGTATTTTTTGTTGTTAACTATATTATTTAAGGATCACTAGATGAAAATTTTTGCAAAAACAATTGGGTTCAGTTATTCTGGAAACGAAGTCCAAAATGTCCCGGACATCTTGCATTTCGGCTTGTTTTGGCTTGCGGTGTTTAACGCCACTTTCAACAATATTTCAGTTATATCGTGGCGGTAAGTTTTATTGGTGGAGAAAACCAGTGTACCTGGGGAAATCCACCCACCTGTCGCAAGTAACTCGCAATTTTAGTGATGATAGGCACTGATTGTACAGGTAGTTGTAAATCCAACTACCATACGATTACGACCACGACGGTCCCTTCTTGGATTTCGAATCACTCCAGAATGGAACAACAATTCTTCAGAACCCCTAGAGGAATATTTCTGGCAGGTTTGGTTACTTCATGTGCTTGTAGTACTGAAGAGGAATTTGAACATGTCTCGGCAAATTAGATCCCTGGACAACCATCTTGGAAATCTAGTCGCTTTAAAAAGAACACTTATTCAGACCCTT
This sequence comes from Bathymodiolus septemdierum, assembly GCA_963383655.1. Lineage (NCBI taxonomy): Eukaryota > Metazoa > Mollusca > Bivalvia > Mytilida > Modiolidae > Bathymodiolus > Bathymodiolus septemdierum. The sequence goes on along the minus strand of OY726524.1, from coordinate 26,150,825 downwards.
AAAGGAACATTTGTTGTAAGTATGGTGATCGCGAGTGGGCATGCAGTGCTTCTGAAGAAGCAGTTAATAATTTAAAAAGTTACGACATCCGAGGTTGAAGCCCTTGATCTGTCATTTAAGGAGATTGAAACGCCAAAGGAAAAGACCAGAGTACATTCTTTAGAAGCATCGTATTGTTACACCACATGACAATTCAGCCTTAGATACTCTTACTAATAGCATTAAAATTATGGGTTTTGATCGAATCATCTGTAGATAAAAGACTGTACTTTATCGTATCCATCGACGGGTTGTGATGTATCGTCGTCTGAGATAGGTACCTCAAAATTAAGCGTTTTCAAATGAAAATTATTTCACATATCACTATAAGTATGTTACATATCATAGTTTAGATATTTGATCTTTTAATTCGTACCCTCGTTCCATAAAAATACAGCTTCAGAAAGATATAAAATGCAGGGAAAAATGACGAAGGCATTCTTTCGTCAAATAACGAACTTTAAAACAATGTAAAGTGAAAGTTGGTATCGATTTCTATAATATACGTGAAATACTACCTTTTATCTGCAAATACAACATTTGTTTCATTCAAAAAAGGAAATATTATAACGAAAAAAAACGCTTCTTCCCTTGCATGTGGCTTTTGACCCGGACGGGTTATTATCGTATCCGGCGGGTTTCAACAAAAATGATTCGAGTCGGTAATACGGTGTGATTCTATCATAACGAACATATAATTATTTAATATTCAGTACGACAGAGTATAGATTTATCAAAGTCGTACAACAATGCTATTCAAAAAACAGACGTCTGCGTCATGAAAATATTACATTGTCATCAATTTATGTTGAAAAAAAAAACAGGACAACCTTAACATCACTGCGTAAGCAAATTTTGACATAGGTAGAGTTCCATGCAATAACATATTTGATTGTTATTTTGGAACTCCATTTTTTCAGTTGGAATTATTCAATCGAATCTATGTTGGAAAATACACAATAAATATGTTTTGCGTGTTAACATCCATATCTTTGTTTTAAAATATCTCGTTCAAATACAAATAATTCAAAATCAATTCAAAATTTCCGAAGGAGGTAAATGGAACAGCAACCAAATGCCGTGTGTATACAGTTCACGAATGGTTAAAAATTATCGTATTTGTCCTATTAGAATCGAAATAATTCATGGCAGGCATAGAGTTGTGCAAATTTGCACATGGGCTGGGCCTTTATATTCTTAGATTTTACCCCTCGCTACCGCTCGGAGTAAATTTCCAATATAAAGACTCAGCCCATGTGTAAATTTGCACAACTCTATGCCTGCCATGAATTATTTCTTAATTATTATTCTCTTTTTCAGTTAGGCCAATTGACTTCAAATTGAAAATAATTGTCTTACCCGAAATTGTTGACGAAGAGACAAACACAGCAGCCACAAGCAGTTCAAAGATGTTTCACGGTTTCATATTATATTTTGATATCGTTAAATGTCAATGTGTTGATTCTCTCAAATAGAAAATATATACATGAGATGTCACACCTATTTCTACTATATTATAGTTTCTTGGTGTAAATACAAGGAAGCAATAAATCATGAAAGACTATCAAAAGGTATCTTTAAGATCTCACCAAGGATAGCATAACTTAGGTTAGTAACCAGATTAACACGACGGGTGCCATTAGTGGAGCAAGAACTACTTACCCTTCATGAGCACATTAGTTCGCTAACGTTTTTAGTGGGGTTTGTGTTACTGTTACTCAATCTTTAGTTTTCTGTGTAATGCTTTGTTTATCATTGTTTGTACTTTTTTCTTTTGGTCATTGTATTGTCTGTCTTTTTTCGATTTACGGCTTCTGATTGCTCCTTTGGTATCTTAAAACTTTCCTTGTGTAAAGAATTTCTGGTTGCTATTGGTAGCTGGTGTTCTAATAAAAAAAACGAACAAAATAATCCGACATGAAAAAAAGAAATACTTTGTTTCAACACTGAAACATGGGACGTGAATTTACCTGAAAAACGTTTAAATTATTTTAGAAACACCTGTACAATGATATTCAAACGTACGAATAATTGAACTTATTGAAAACGAAAGATGTAGAATTTTGAAAAATGAATTTAACTAAACTTTATAATTAAAAAGTGGACTATCACCCGATTATTCCATTGGAAAATATCACTCTAAATATAACATTACTCTAAAAATAACTTTTAAAGTCCCAATTTGAGCGCTATATAAATAACGGTGTCATCCTGGTTTGCCCATTTGTAATTACAGGTATAAATAAACATGGAGGCTTATGTTGTTTTAACAATTAAAGTTTGTTTCTGAAATGTAGTTAAATTTTTACCTGTATTTTAACTGTAAAATTTTGTAAAGAATTTTTTAATTTACTATTGAATTAAGTGAAATATGCACATTTTAACAATAAATCTTTCACAAACTCTGTAGAAATATGCTTAATTTTAATAACAAAATTTGCAAAACTTATTCAATTTGGACGAAATATCTTACAAATTTGCCAAAATATGTATGATTCTGGTGAAATATCTTTAACATGCTTAACAAAATATGCAATTTTTTTTTTAATTGGTAAAATCATGACAGATAAATAAGTTAAATGCACGATACTTGGAGAATAAAACGAAATTAAGGATGTCATTTAGAAATTATTTAAATTTTTTGCACTTTCTTTAATGGTTTTTTTTTTCAAATATATTTCATTTTAGAATTAAATAAATTAACAATTTGAAAATTGAAGCTGTTCAGTATCCAAGCTTAACTAGATACCATTGAGATGGGAGCTATCTCATGAGAGCCCCGACAGTGTGTCATGTGAAGATGGAATTTGTGTACCTGAAGGACAGGAAAAATGGATGTATGATAATTGTGTACAATTTTTAATATTGGTATGCAGCACTTCGTCTCCTGGAAATGCACATACATGCCAAATGTCATCAACCTATGTGAAAAAATAAAACATTTCTGGGGCGGACACGAATATACTCCTCTATAGTTAATAATTGAGCCTGAGGACAAAGGTCAAGGTCGTACAGAGAAAATACTGGTACGCGATACATCATCTCATGGTAATGCACATACATGCCAAATATCATAAACCTTTGTGAAAAAAATCTCTGGGGCGGACACGATTTCGATAAGACGCACGGATGGACGGATGCACGGACGGAAAGAATGATCACTATAGTGGCGAGGCCCTAATTAATAATCACCTTAGGCGTCAATGATGAAGTATCAAAATGCCACGAACAAGATGACAGTTTGTTACAGTAAAATCACTAATTTGACCTTGAGGTCAAATTTCAAGGTCTAAGGTCACCAACAATGGTACGCAACACATCTTCTGGATGTGGTCTACCTACATACCAAATATGAAAAGCCTGTCTTGAACGACAAAAAAGTTACAGCCCGGACACGATTTGTTATGGACGCACGGACTAGTTTAACCTTCAGGTCAAGGTTCAAGGTCAAAGGTCACCAACAATGGTACTCGACACATCGTCTGAAGGTGGTCTACCTATATGCCAAATATGCAAAGCCTGTCTTGAACTAATAAAAGGTCACAGCCCAGAAACGATTTGTTACGGACGCACGGACAGACCCACGGACGGACAGACTGATCACCATAGGGCGTCCGCCACAAAGTGGCAGGAACCTAATAATTGACATAATGTGAATAGTATTCTGCATCCAAGCTAGGATTTTTATGTTTCAACCACCAAAGCTGTGCTTTTGAAGCAGGCCTTGCCAGCTTATCCAAGCTGTTAATTGTGTCTATTTGAACTCTTCTCACAAATTATAAGCATCATAAATAGGAAGTTGTTTTAGTTTTGAATCATTCAAATCAAGTATGGCAAACGCTCAACTTCAAGCACTTCAGTACGTGCAGAACAAGTTTGGCAGCGAAAGGTTGATCATAGGAGGTCACCGTTTCAGAGTGAAGAACAGACGCAACGACAGAGTTTACTGGCGATGTAGTATTCCAGCCTGTCCAGCAACAGTTAATACACATGAGGGTCACCCAGTCAAATTTGGTCTACCACACAACCACACAGCCAACCAACCTAAGATAGAGATGATGAAAGTGATGCAGACGATGAAACAACGAGCTAAGGCAGAGGTCACTCCAATACTAACGATCTATGAAGAAGAACTTACCAAACTTCGCACTCCAGAATGCAACGACGACACCAGGCAGATTATTGAGCAGCTAATAACATACTACTCCTGCAAGACAGCACTCTACCACCAAAGATCACTCAACATACCAGGCCTACCCAAGACAACTACCGACATCAACATACAAGATAAATGGTGCCTTACTACTGCTGGAGACCAATTCCTTTCACTTTTTTCAATGTATTTGGCGAAAGACACAGAAATGCGGACTTCAGACATACTACAAAGAGAACAACGACATCACCCGGCTTGTACGACGAGCAGCAGTTCTACCACTTGTAACACAGCACATAGTTGAAGACGTATATTGCATGATATGCATACAAATGTGGTTTTTTTTAAAGTTCATCAGTTGCATCTTGCATAAGAATAATATCAACACTATTACATTTAAAATACGACAGTTTATTAATAAAAAAATAAAAAAGCAAGCAAAAACAGAATTATGCAATCAATCACTGATGTAGTTTATTTTTAAGAGCTTAATGTGTTTTATGAGCAATAACGAGCACCATAAGCCTTCCATGATTAAGATGTTTGTTTGTTTGTTTGAAGGTGTTTAACGCCACTTTCAGCAATATTTCAGTTTTATCGTGGCTGTCAGTTTTATTCGTGGGGGAAACCGGAGAACCCGGAGAAAACCACCGACCTGTCGCAAGTCACTGACAAACTTTATAACATAATGTTTTACACCTTGCCCTGATTGAGATTCGAACTCACAACATCATTAGTGATAGGCACTGATTGCATTGGTAGTTGTAAATCCAACTACCATACAATCACGACCATGACGGTCCCTGGAATGCTTCTTAGCTGTATTGCTTTTGGAATAAAGTCTTATCATAACACTAAAGGAAATCGCATTTTTGTGTTTGCTTTTCTAGATATTTTTTTTAAAAGGACAGTCAACACAAGTTGCATCTATCGCTGTAAAACACAAAACAATGGTTTCAAAAAGTTCTATATACAAATACGAAACCATTCTTATTGATGTATATTGAAATAGTTTTCTGTAAAGGATTTCTGACTGTTATTGGTAACCAGTGCTCTAGAAAATTAAGAAGAAAACAATCTGACATGAAAAAAAAAGAAATATTTTGTTCCAACAGTATAAGGTGGAACGAGTTCGGGTTTCACACGAAAACGTTTTGTAACAAGAGTGGCATGACGAGTGCCACTATAGGAGTAGGAACATGCTTACCCTTACAGAACACCTCCGGTTTTTAGAGTTACTCCATCTTTAGTTTTCTGTGTAATGTTTTGTATATCATGATTTCTCTTTGTATTCTTTTCTTTTGGCTGTGTATTATTGTCAGTCCTTCTTCGAATTACGGTATCTGATTACCCCTTTAGTATCTTCATACTTTTTTTTAAACCTGTATCATTATATAGCTGAACATGAATAAATGAACTACATTGTAAACTCGTTACAAAAAGAAAGTCGTAATTTTTGGAAAGTGCACCATCACCCGATTATTTCGTTGGAAGATATCGCTCTAAAAATAACAACATTAAAAATAAATAACTTTTAAAGTCCCAATTTGAACGCTATATAAATAACGGTGTCATCCTGGTTTGCCCACTTTTAATTACAGGTATAAATAAACATAGGGGGTTATGTTGTTTTTACAATTAAAGTTTGTTTCTGAAATGTAGTTAAATTTTTACCGGTATTTTAACTGTAAAATCTTGTAAAGAATTATATAATTTACTATTGAATTAAGTGAAATATGCACATTTTAATAATAAATCTTTCACAAACTCTGTAGAAATATGCTTAATTTTAATAACAAAATTTGCAAAACTTATACAATTTGGACGAAATATCTTACAAATTTGCCAAAATATGTATCATTTTGGTGAAATATCTTTAACATATTTAACAAAATATGCATTTTTTTTTAATTGGTAAAATTATGACATATAATTAAGCTAAATCCACGATACTTGGAGAATAAAACGAAATTAAGGATGATATTTAGAAATTATTTTAATCTTTGCACTTTCTTTATTGTTTAATTATATTAATTTTTTTCAAATATATTTCATTTTAAAATTAAATGAATTAACAATTTGAAAATTGAAACTGTTCAGTATCCAAGCTTAACTAGATACCATTGAGATGGGAGCCATCTCATGAGAGCCCCGACAGTGTGCCATGTAAAGATGGAATTTGTGTACCTGAAGGACAGGAAAAATGGATGTATGATAATGTGTACAATTTTTAATATTGGTATGCAGCACTTCGTCTCCTGGAAATGCACATATATGCCAAATGTCATCAACCTATGTGAAAAAATAAAACATTTCTTGGGCGGACACGAATATACTCCTCCATCGTTAATAATTGAGCCTGAGGTCAAAGGTCAAGGTCGTACAAAGGCAATACTGGTACGCGATACATCATCTCATGGTAATGCACATACATGCCAAATATCATAAACCTATGTGAAAAAAATCTCTAGGGCAGACACGATTTCGATAAGACGCACGGATGGACGGATGCACGGACGGAAAGAATGATCACTATAGGGGCGAGGCCCTAATTAATAATCACCTTAGGCGTCAATGATGAAGCATCAAAATGCCACGAACAAGATGACAGTTTGTTACAGTAAAATCACTAATTTGACCTTGAGGTCAAAGGTAAAGGTCTAAGGTCAACAACAATGGTACGCAACACATCTTCTGGATGTGGTCTACCTACATGTCAAATAATATGAAAAGTCTGTCTTGAACGACAAAAAAGTTACAGCCCGGACACGATTTGTTATGGACGCACGGACTAGTTCAACCTTCAGGTCAAGGTTCAAGGTCAAAAGTCACCAACAATGGTACTTGACACATCGTCTGGAGGTGATCTACCTACATGCCAAATATGCAAAGCCTGTCTTGAACGAATAAAAGGTCACAGCCCACAAACGATTTGTTACGGACGCACGGACAGACCCACGGACGGACAGACTGATCACCATAGGGCGTCCACCACAAAGTGGCAAGAACCTAATAATTGACATAATGTGAATAGTACTCTGCATCCAAGCTAGGATTTGTATGTTTCAACCACCAAAGCTGTGCTTTTGAAGCAGGCCTTGCCAGCTTATCCAAGCTGTTAATTGTGTCTATTTGAACTCTTCTCACAAATTATAAGCATCATAAATAGGAAGTTGTTTTAGTTTTGAATCATTCAAATCAAGTATGGCAAACGCTCAACTTCAAGCACTTCAGTACGTCCAGAACAAGTTTGGCAGCGAAAGGTTGGTCCTAGGAGGTCACCGTTTCAGAGTGAAGAACAGACGCAACGACAGAGTTTACTGGCGATGTAGTATTCCAGCCTGTCCAGCAACAGTTAATACACATGAGGGTCACCCAGTCAAATTTGGTCTACCATACAACCACACAGCCAACCAACCTAAGATAGAGATGATGAAAGTGATGCAGACGATGAAGCAACGAGCTAAGGCAGAGGTCACTCCAATACTAACGATCTATGAGGAAGAACTTACCAAACTTCGCACTCCAGAATGCAACGACGACACCAGGCAGATTATTGAGCAGCTAATAACATACTACTCCTGCAAGACAGCACTCTACCACCAAAGATCACTCAACATACCAGGCCTACCCAAGACAACTACCGACATCAACATACAAGATACATGGTGCCTTACTACTGCTGGAGACCAATTCCTTTCACTTTTTGCAATGTATTTGGCGAAAGACACAGAAATGCGAACTTCAGACATACTACAAAGAGAACAACGACATCACCCGGCTTGTACGACGAGCAGCAGTTCTACCACTTGTAACACAGCACATAGTTGAAGACGTATATTGCATGATATGCATACAAATGTGTTTTTTTTTAAAGTTCATCAGTTGCATCTTGCATAAGAATAATATCAACACTACTACATTTAAAATACGACAGTTTATTAATAAAAAAATAAAAACAAACAAGCAAAAACAGAATTATGCAATCAATCACTGATGGAGTTTATTTTTAAGAGTTCAATGTGTTTTTTGGGCAATAACGAGCACCATAAGCCTTCCATGAATACGATGTTTGTCTGTTTGTTTGTTCGGTGATGTTTAACGCCACTTTCAGCAATATTTCAGTTATATCGTGGCTGTCAGTTTTTTTGGTGGGGAAACCGGAGAACGGGAGAAAACCACCGACCTGTCGCAAGTCACTGACAAACTTTATAACATAATGTTGTACACCTTGACCTGATTGAGATTCGAACTCACAACATCATTGGTGATAGGCACTGATTGCATAGGTAGTTGTAAATCCAACTACCATACGATCACGACCATGACGGTCCCTGGAATGCCTCTTAGCTGTATTGCTTTTGGAATAAAGTCTTATCATAACACTAAATGAAATCGCATTTTGTGTTTGCTTTTCTTGATTTTAAAAGGACAGTCAACACAAGTTGCATCTATTGGTGTAAAACACAAAACAATGGGTTCAAAAAGTTCTATATACAAATACGAAACCATTCTTATTGATGTATATTGAAATAGTTTTCTGTAAAGGATTTCTGGCTGTTATTGGTAACCAGTGCTCTAGAAAATTAAGAAGAAAACAATCTGACATGACAAAAAAAAATTTTTGTTCCAACAGTTTAAGGTGGAACGAGTTCGAGTTTCACACGAAAAACGTGTTGTAACAAGAGTGGCATGACGGGTGCCATTATAGGAGTAGGAACATGCTTACCCTTACAGAACACCTCCGGTTTTTGGAGTTGCTCCATCTTTAGTTTTCTGTGTAATGTTTTGTATATCATGATTTCTCTTTGTATTCTTTTCTTTTGGCTGTGTATTATTGTCTGTCCTTCTTCGAATTACGGTATCTGATTACCCCTTTAGTATCTTCATACTTTTTTTTAAACCTGTATCATTATATAGCTGAACATGAATAAATGAACTACATTATAAACTCGTTACCAAAAGAAAATCGTAATTTTTGGAAAGTGCACCATCACCCGATTATTCCGTTCTAAAAATAACAACACTCTAAAAATAACTTTTAAAGTCCCAATTTGAACGCTATATAAATAACAGGTGTAACATGGGACATTTATAGTATCGAGAGGAATCAAAGTAGACTTCAGTCGGATCTTGATATTCTTAAATACATAAAGTAAGTGATCATTTTATATATAGTATTTGTGTAACATTGAATAACTGTAACGAGGCAGGGGTAGAGTCGTGGAAATTATATGTAAATCACAAAATTATTGCACTTTTCCACATTTTTTTATGTTCCACATTAAACTTCTATACAATACGACAATTTAAATGCACATATCATTTCAATCTATTACACAACGTAACATTATCCCTTAATCTAAACACGTTTTTTAACACTAAACTAGTGGAACAGGAACTGCTTACCTTTCCTGAGTTAACTCTGTAGCGTATAATGTACAAAATGTAGGATTACATCCTCCTTTCCGCTGACAAAGCAAATAAAACCCGTCATGAAAACGGACGACACCGTCCATCAATTAAACTCAAAACGGACGACACCATCCGATGCCATAAAATCAAAAAGGGACGAAACCGTCCACAAACAAATCAATTCCAAAACGGACGAGACGTCCGTGAATAAGTTAATCTACAGTAAAATACGGACGACACCATCCGTAAATAAGTTAAACTACATCAAAAACGGACGACATCATCCGTGAAAAATCAAAAGAATATGCAGAGTGCACCATCTGCCAGGGACGACACTGTCTACAAACAATTATTAATTCCAAAACGGACGACACCATCCGCAAATAAGGTAAACTAGAGTAAAATACGGACGACACCATCCGTTAAAATGAAAAGAATATGCAGACGGCACCACCATCCGTAAATAATTTAAACTACATTAAAAAATGGACGACACCATCCGTAAATAAAAGTATACAATGTACTTACATTAAATATTAAGAGCGCTTCCTACTAGTAAAACGTATAGGCCACGTGGATCGCGTGAAGCACGAAGTGTAAGTAAAGGTGAGGACAGAAACAGGTGTGTCCTCGGCGACTGCAACTCGAAAAGTAAAATAATAATTCCAAAATCTAATAAAAAATATGCAAAAACAAAGACGTGACAGCTAACTTTCCTGGCTTGGTACAGACACTTCCATATAAAGTAGCCTTGGTACAGACACTTCCATATGAAGTAGCCTTGGTACAGACACTTCCATATCAAGTAGCCTTGGTACAGACACTTCCATATAAAGTAGCCTTGGTACACACACTTCCATATCAAGTAGCCTTGGTACAGACACTTCCATATAAAGTATCCTTGGTACAGACACTTCCATATAAAGTAGCCTTGGTACAGACACTTCCATATAAAGTAGCCTTGGTACAGCCACTTCCATATAAAGTAGCCTTGGTACAGACACTTCCATATAAAGTAGCCTTGGTACAGACACGTCCATATAAAGTAGCCTTGGTACATACACTTCCATATGAAGTAGCCTTGATACAGACACTTCCATATGAAGTAGCCTTGGTACAGACACTTTCATATCAAGTAGCCTTGGTACAGACACTTCCATATAAAGTAGCCTTGGTACAGACACTTCCATATAAAGTAGCCTTGGTACAGACACTTCAATATAAAGTAGCCTTGGTACAGACACTTCCATATAAAGTAGCCTTGGTACAGACACTTCCATATCAAGTAGCCTTGGTACAGACACTTCCATATAAAGTAGCCTTAGTACAGACACTTCCATATCAAGTAGCCTTGGTACAGACACTTCCATATAAAGTAGCCTTGGTACAGACACTTCCATATAAAGTAGCCTTGGTACAGACACTTCCATATCAAGTAGCCTTGGTACAGACACTTCCATATGAAGTAGCCTTGGTACAGACACTTCCATATCAAGTAGCCTTGGTACAGACACTTCCATATAAAGTAGCCTTGGTACAGACACTTCCATATCAAGTAGCTTTGGCACAGACACTTCCATATAAAGTAGCCTTGGTACAGACACTTCAATATAAAATAGCCTTGGTACAAACACTTCAATATAAAGTAGCTTTGGTACAGACACTTCAATATAAAGTAGCCTTGGTACAGACACTTCAGTATAAAGTAGCCTTGGTACAGACACTTCCATATGAAGTAACCTTGGCACAGACACTTCAATATCAAGTAACCTTGGTACAGACAATTCCATATAAAGTAGCCTTGGAACAGATGCTTCCATATAAAGTAGCATTGGTACAGACACTTCCATATAAAGTAGCCTTCGTACAGCCACTTCTATATAAAGTAGCCTTGTTACTGGTACAGACACTTCCATATAAAGTAGCCTTGGTACAGACACTTCCATATAAAGTAGTCTTGGTACAGACACTTCCATATCAAGTAGTCTTGGTACAGACACTTTCATATAAAGTAGCCTTGGTACAGACACTTCCATATCAAGTAGCCTTGGTACAGACACTTCCATATAAAGTAGCCTTGGTACAGACACTTCCATATGAAGTAGCCTTGATACAGACACTTCCATATGAAGTAGCCTTGGTATAGAAACTTCCATATAAAGTATCCTTGGTACAGACACTTCCATATCAAGTAACCTTGGTACAGACACTTCAATATAAAGTAGGCTTGGTACAGACACTTCCATATAAAGTAGCCTCGGTACAGACACTTCAATATAAAGTAGCCTTGGTACAGACACTTCCATATAAAGTATCCTTGGTACAGACACTTCCATATCAAGTAGCCTTGGTACAGACACTTCCATATAAAGTAGCCTTGGTACAGACACTTCAATATAAAGTAGCCTTGGTACAGACACTTCCATATAAAGTAGCCTTAGTACAGACACTTCCATATCAAGTAGCCTTGGTACAGACACTTCCATATAAAGTAGCCTTAGTACAGACACTTCCATATCAAGTAGCCTTGGTACAGACACTTCCATATCAAGTAGCCTCGGTACAGACACTTCAATATAAAGTAGCCTTGGTACAGACACTTCCATATAAAGTATCCTTGGTACAGACACTTCCATATCAAGTAGCCTTGGTACAGACACTTCCATATAAAGTAGCCTTGGTACAGACACTTCAATATAAAGTAGCCTTGGTACAGACACTTCCATATAAAGTAGCCTTAGAACAGACACTTCCATATCAAGTAGCCTTGGTACAGACACTTCCATATAAAGTAGCCTTAGTACAGACACTTCCATATCAAGTAGCCTTGGTACAGACACTTCCATATAAAGTAGCCTTGGTACAGACACTTCCATATAAAGTAGCCTTGGTACAGACACTTCCATATCAAGTAGCCTTGGTACAGACACTTCCATATAAAGTAGCCTCGGTACAGACACTTCAATATAAAGTAGCCTCGGTACAGACACTTCCATATAAAGTAGCCATAGTACAGACACTTCCATATAAAGTAGCCTTGGTACAGACACTTCCATATAAAGTAGCCTTGGTACAGACACTTCCATATAAAGTAGCCTTGGTACAGACACTTCCATATAAAGTAGCCTTGGTACAGACACTTCCATATCAAGTAGCCTTGGTACAGACACTTCCATATAAAGTAGCCTCGGTACAGACACTTCAATATAAAGTAGCCTCGGTACAGACACTTCCATATCAAGTAACCTTGGTACAGACACTTCCATATAAAGTAGCCTTGGTACAGACACTTCAATATAAAGTAGCCTTGGTACAGACACTTCAATATAAAGTAGCCTTGGTACAGACACTTCCATATAAAGTAGCCTTGGTACAGACACTTCCATATCAAGTAGCCTTAGTACAGACACTTCCATATAAAGTAGCCTTGGTACAGACACTTCCATATAAAGTAGCCTTGGTACAGACACTTCCATATAAAGTAGCCTTGGTACAGACACTTCCATATAAAGTAGCCTTGGTACAGACACTTCCATATCAAGTAGCCTTGGTACAGACACTTCCATATAAAGTAGCCTCGGTACAGACACTTCAATATAAAGTAGCCTCGGTACAGACACTTCCATATCAAGTAACCTTGGTACAGACACTTCCATATAAAGTAGCCTTGGTACAGACACTTCAATATAAAGTAGCCTTGGTACAGACACTTCAATATAAAGTAGCCTTGGTACAGACACTTCCATATAAAGTAGCCTTGGTACAGACACTTCCATATAAAGTAGCCTTGGTACAGACACTTCCATATCAAGTAGCCTTGGTACAGACACTTCCATATAAAGTAGCCTCGGTACAGACACTTCAATATAAAGTAGTCTCGGTACAGACACTTCCATATCAAGTAACCTTGGTACAGACACTTCCATATAAAGTAGCCTTGGTACAGACACTTCAATATAAAGTAGCCTTGGTACAGACACTTCAATATAAAGTAGCCTTGGTACAGACACTTCCATATAAAGTAGCCTTGGTACAGACACTTCCATATAAAGTAGCCTTGGTACAGACACTTCCATATAAAGTAGCCTTGGTACAGACACTTCCATATAAAGTAGCCTTGGTACAGACACTTCCATATGAAGTAACCTTGGTACAGACACTTCCATATCAAGTAGCCTTGGTACAGACACTTCCATATAAAGTAGCCTTGGTACAGACACTTCCATATCAAGTAGCTTTGGCACAGACACTTCAATATAAAATAGCCTTGGTACAGACACTTCAATATAAAGTAGCTTTGGTACAGACACTTCAATATAAAGTAGCCTTGGTACAGACACTTCAGTATAAAGTAGCCTTGGTACAGACACTTCCATATGAAGTAACCTTGGCACAGACACTTCAATATAAAGTAGCCTTGGTACAGACAATTCCATATAAAGTAGCCTTGGAACAGACGCTTCCATATAAAGTAGCATTGGTACAGACACTTCCATATAAAGTAGCCTTCGTACAGCCACTTCTATATAAAGTAGCCTTGGTACAGACACTTCCATATCAAGTAGCCTTGGTACAGACACTTCCATATAAAGTAGCCTCGGTACAGACACTTCAATATAAAGTAGCCTCGGTACAGACACTTCCATATCAAGTAACCTTGGTACAGACACTTCCATATAAAGTAGCCTTGGTACAGACACTTCAATATAAAGTAGCCTTGGTACAGACACTTCAATATAAAGTAGCCTTGGTACAGACACTTCCATATAAAGTAGCCTTGGTACAGACACTTCCATATAAAGTAGCCTTGGTACAGACACTTCCATATCAAGTAGCCTTGGTACAGACACTTCCATATAAAGTAGCCTCGGTACAGACACTTCAATATAAAGTAGTCTCGGTACAGACACTTCCATATCAAGTAACCTTGGTACAGACACTTCCATATAAAGTAGCCTTGGTACAGACACTTCAATATAAAGTAGCCTTGGTACAGACACTTCAATATAAAGTAGCCTTGGTACAGACACTTCCATATAAAGTAGCCTTGGTACAGACACTTCCATATAAAGTAGCCTTGGTACAGACACTTCCATATAAAGTAGCCTTGGTACAGACACTTCCATATAAAGTAGCCTTGGTACAGACACTTCCATATGAAGTAACCTTGGTACAGACACTTCCATATCAAGTAGCCTTGGTACAGACACTTCCATATAAAGTAGCCTTGGTACAGACACTTCCATATCAAGTAGCTTTGGCACAGACACTTCAATATAAAATAGCCTTGGTACAGACACTTCAATATAAAGTAGCTTTGGTACAGACACTTCACTATAAAGTAGCCTTGGTACAGACACTTCAGTATAAAGTAGCCTTGGTACAGACACTTCCATATGAAGTAACCTTGGCACAGACACTTCAATATAAAGTAGCCTTGGTACAGACAATTCCATATAAAGTAGCCTTGGAACAGACGCTTCCATATAAAGTAGCATTGGTACAGACACTTCCATATAAAGTAGCCTTCGTACAGCAACTTCTATATAAAGTAGCCTTGTTACTGGTACAGACACTTCCATATAAAGTAGCCTTGGTACAGACACTTCCATATAAAGTAGTCTTGGTACAGACACTTCCATATCAAGTAGTCTTGGTACAGACACTTCCATATAAAGTAGTCTTGGTACAGACACTTCCATATCAAGTAGCCTTGGTACAGACACTTCCATATAAAGTAGCCTTGGTACAGACACTTCCATATCAAGTAGCCTTGGTACAGACACTTCCATATAAAGTAGCCTTGGTACAGACACTTCCATATCAAGTAGCCTTGGTACAGACACTTCCATATCAAGTAGCCTTGGTACAGACACTTCCATATGAAGTAGCCTTGATACAGACACTTCCATATGAAGTAGCCTTGGTATAGACACTTCCATATCAAGTAGCCTTGGTACAGACACTTCCATATAAAGTAGCCTTGGTACAGACACTTCCATATCAAGTAGCCTTGGTACAGACACTTCCATATCAAGTAGCCTTGGTACAGACACTTCCATATCAAGTAACCTTGGTACAGACACTTCCATATAAAGTAGCCTTGGTACAGACACTTCCATATCAAGTAGCCTTGGTACAGACACTTCCATATCAAGTAGCCTTGGTACAGACACTTCCATATGAAGTAGCCTTGATACAGACACTTCCATATGAAGCAGCCTTGGTATAGACACTTCCATATCAAGTAGCCTTGGTACAGACACTTCCATATAAAGTAGCCTTGGTACAGACACTTCCATATCAAGTAGCCTGTTACAGACACTTCCATATCAAGTAGCCTTGGTACAGACACTTCCATATCAAGTAACCTTGGTACAGACACTTCCATATAAAGTAGCCTTGGTACAGACACTTCCATATAAAGTAGCCTTGGTACAGACACTTCAATATAAAGTAGCCTTGGTACAGACACTTCAATATAAAGTAGCCTTGGTACAGACACTTCCATATAAAGTAGCCTTGGTACAGACACTTCCATATCAAGTAGCCTTGGTACAGACACTTCCATATAAAGTAGCCTTGGTACAGACACTTCCATATAAAGTAGCCTTGGAACAGACACTTCCATATATAGTAGCCTTGGTACAGACACTTCCATATAAAGTATCTTTGGTACAGGCACTTCCATATAAAGTGGCGGGGTTAAACTAGGTTTATGAACACAAATCCAATTAATTGTTTGATAGACATTAAGGGCTATTTAACTTACATACTAATCTGATTTCATTATTTTACAGCTGAGGATTGATTATCAAAGAGAATGGGAAAGAAACATATGTTATCTGTAAGTAGTTCATATTCCAGTTCAATACGTTTGTTTTCAGTCACATCCATAATATTGTTAAACAAAGACGTAATGTTAACTAAGTCTTACTGTTCATTGTTTAAAATGGCACTTTGAGTGATTGCATATTATAGGTTTATTGGAAAATAACTTTAACTATCACTGGGTTACTGATTTATTTTACGATTTTGTGAGCATTGTAATTGTTTAAGTTGCTAAAATCAAAATGTCAATAAATTGGAAAATAACTTTAACTATCACTGGGTTACTGATTTATTTTACGATGTTGTGAGCATTGTAATTGTTTAAGTTGCTAAAATCAAAATGTCAATAGATTGGAAAATAACTTTAACTATCACTTCTGTTGGTGGAATTTTAGTCCCCTAGGGTAGCATCCGACCAGTAGGCAGTAGTCATTGACATGGTTTATTAGATATATTTTTATTGAAATTTACAGTTTCTTAATTATTATTAAAACTAAGATTCCCCACCCTCATGCATAGGTGACCTTACCCGATGTGGGTTATTCTGCTTAGGCCCGTTGGTTTTCTTGCTCCCAAGGATTTTCAAATTATATGACTTTCAAATATTTTGGCTTTGAACGTACCTGATAAATGTTATTCTAAGAACGCGTCGTGCGCACTACATTTGATATCTACGTTTGCAATAAAACAAAAAGAATGGAGCCAACATGTACAATGTAAGAAGACTTTGAAGATACCAAAGGAGTAATCAGAATCGGTATATCGAAGAAGAACAGACAACACAATGGCCAAAAGAAAGAGTACAAAAGGACAAACAACGATCTACAAAATATACATATAAAACTATAGATCGAGTAACACGAACTCCACTAAAAACCGGGGTGAACTCAGTTGGTCCGGAAGGGTAAGCAGTTCCTGCTCCACTAGCAACATAAAAAGAGCCATTTTATTTTATTTTTTTCTTGGTCCATATGTCCATATCAAATTATGTTCGTAGCGATTTAACCGCAACCCGACGGGTGCCACTAGTGAAGCAGGACTGCTTATCCTTTCGGAGCACCTGTGTACACCCCAGATTTTGGATTATTCGTGTTGCTCAGTCTGTAACTTTTGCGTAGTGTTTTGTAGATCATGACTGCCCCTTTTCTTTCGGTTGTGTTGTTTGTCCTTCTTTAATTTACTACTGATTATTCCCCCTTTGGTATCTTCAAACTTTTCTTAAAAAGCAACAACAAATAATGAACAAAATAATTTTAAAAAGAGATTGAAGATAGCAAACGGGTAATCACAATCCGTAAATCGAAGGACAGACAACACAAAAGAAAAAGGACAAAAGGACAAACAACAATCTACAAAACATACACTTAACACTAGAGATCGAGTAACACGAACCCCACTAAGAACCGGTGGTGAACTTAGGTGCTCCGGTGGGGTACGCAGTTCCTGCTCCACTAATGACAGTTTATTTCATTAGACTTATATTAGACAAATATGAGTAAAATATAACTGTTGCATAATATATAATATTATATGTTATTTTGTAGGTTTGTCTGTTGATGTTTGTCACTGTGAGTCTTTATAGCACAGAAAAGTGTGAAGATATTTGCAATAGTGAATTACTAACGGGTACAATCGCCAAAGTCACATTCGATTTAAAAACTTTATCAACAACTGTAGCTGTCCTTAAATCGTCATATATAAATGAAAGTGTTGTAGATTTTGTAAATAATGCTGAATTGGTCATACGACAACGAGATACGTTTGCTTTAATGTTGACAATTATGGAAATCACTAGCTGTACTGCTAACTTTACCATTCATTTAGATACGATCACAGAAGACCTTAGACTAATGTCAGACAATGTATTAGTAAGTGGTCATAATGTTCACGATATTCTTTCAAGATTTCAGTTGTCTGACATACAACATAAAATTACAGAAAGTATAAAAGAACTGTCTTCTTGCAATAGTCGTCTTATATCATTCCTCCAAAATCCTAGCTCTCTGGATAGAACTCTTCAGATTGTAAATTGCTATGACAACATTAAGTTTATGAGAACTATAGGAGAAGTTTTGACCAATAACACAGATAAACCGCTAAGTAATCCTCTCTTTGGAGCAATTATTAAACAAACAGGATATTGTAACGGCAGTGAATTATTGACGGTGTTCCATTACTTGTTGGGTGCTTATGTGGAAGGCTGTGTTACCATGGTAATTGCAGAAACAGTCAAATACAATACAACGTATTCAGAGGTCAGAGATACATGTATTTCGACATTGAATGACGCTTTGAAATTGAGAGTGAATTTGTTTGAAGAATGTCGAAAGGAAGCTTGCACGAACATTGAAACTAATGTGCTAGCCCTTGCGGGAAATAACGATATCGGAATTTTTGGTGATCAACTAAAGAAAATGTATCCATGGTTTCATTTCGTAGTATTGCGTTTCACAAAAGATTCCAAACCCGATGTAAAGTTAATTGGAAATACTCTGAACAGTCTGACGATAAATGAAAATGTCGACGACAATGGCTTACAGATGATAGTTTGGACATCACGAAGGTCAAATCATCATAGAAACGATGCAAAACTTTATAAATATGGAATAGTGTTCGAAAAGACCTCGCTTGATAGTGATTTCAACGATATTAACATGAAAGTGGACCTTTACTCTGCGCTTTCTAGTCGTGAAAGACTCATTGGATACGTTGAGTATCCAGAGCCTTTAAGGTGCCATAATACCATAACAACACAATCAGAGGATACTTCGTGTTCACCACTAAGTTGCACGGTGCCGGTACCGTACTATGCTTTTATTATATTTAGTATTCTTTTTATTGTTGTCATAATAGGTCTTGTACTATTTTGTATTTTAAAACTAAAATCATAACAATTATTTGATGTACTTTTACTGGTGTAGTTACTATCAATTCTACTTGTCTCCATAGTGTGATCTACGACAGGGGACCATGCAATTAATCCGTCGTGGTAAAGGAGATCAGAAGGATCAATCCGATTATTTGCCGACAAGATTATTACATGTATAAGTATTTATTGTTCACAAACATTCAACTTTGCTTTTAATGTATTCAAAATAAAAATCACATGTTATTTGTTTTAGCAATATTGTATTTAGTTTTACGGAAAAAACACATTTTTGATTAAAATTGGGATAAAGAATTCGGACCTTTGTAACTTTTGTAAAAATGCCTCTGACTCAATTCTTTATTATATCTGGCTTTGCCCTGTAGTAAAACTGTTTTGGAATCGGATAAAAACCTGGTTAGAAGAATTTTTTGATATTCCTATTGAGTTAAATATGGCATATATAGTGTTTATTACAAATGTCAATGAATATCCATTCAAGATCATCAAATTTGTGATGCTATTCACAAAATATTATATCCATTGCTGTAAGTGGTCAAATAATTTGCCAACAATAGAAGTACTTAAAGCAAAATTAAAGAGTAGGGAAAAAATGGAGAGATCAAATTCAATCTGTAAGGATAAGTTGAAAGACCATGAGGATAGGTGGCTGAAATTACTGTAATTTAGCATTGTTATTGCTGTTCTATGCCCTTAGTAGAAACAAATTATATAAACTATTTGCAACAGTTTATCATTCTGATCATTGTAAACTTATTTTTTAGATTAATTTATATATTTATAAATACAAATGTATATAATGGTTTGGGGGGAATAGGGTGGTAATTACAATTACAATTGATTTCAGAAAAAACGTTGTTATGTGCTGAGCACACAAATAGCAATAATTGTCATTTACACTTATAATATGTTTGTCTTGTTCTGTGCATGTGATGTGATGAATGTGTTGTCTGTAAAAAAAAAATGAAAATTTACAAAAAAAAAACCAATAAAAAACAAAAAAATATTTAGTTTTTTTTGTGTTGTCATATTATGTGTTTTTAGGTTTTTAGTTCCGTGTTGTGATGTCCTTTACGATTTCCGCATAAACAGATGTTCGGTTTGTCCTTGCCATCATTTTTTTGTAGGAGGGTTCATGTCTTGGTTACGTTATTTGTGTCTTGTGTACCCTATGTTGCCAGGTTCTCTGGATTGTCCATTTTTGATTGTCCCTTCGGTGTTCTCTAACGTTTATATGACATTATCTTATTGTATATCTTTATTTCTTATAACCAATCGACCGAGGTACAGATATGACTATTTACACAAGAAATAGTTACATGTAATAAATAAACAAATACATATTGAACTGTGCAAGGAAGTGGATCAACCTAGAGGACATATCCTCTTGTTTACTATTCTGATAAATTTACAGATTTTACTAGATACATTTCGTACTTAACATAGAGAGTTATGGTGGTTAACTCCACTTTCAACAATATTTCAGTTATATAGTGGCAGTCAGTTTTATTGGTAGCGGAAACCGGAGTACCCGGAGAAAACCACCGACTTGCCGCAAGTCACTGACAAACTGTATCATATAATGTTGTATCGAGTACACATCACCTGAGTGGAATTCGAACTCACAATATTATAGACCAACGGTAGAAAATCAAAAAATAAAATGTAATGAACCCATGGGCTACACACCTATATCATATATCATTGGAAAGAGGAATGACGGGACTCTCAGAATAATGATGCCGTAAAAGTCGGAAGTGGTCATGTTTTTGCATAATTAAGGTCAAAGGTCAAGAACAGTTTGTTTTTCGCTTTCGACTTTCGTTCGAAAAGTGCATTTTCCTTAAAAATTCAATTCAATTCGACAAGTTTGATGGTATTTTGTTGATGGACCACATATTAAATTAGATTATTGAACCAAAATTGACGTCGAAATGACCGTTTTTGGATGGGAATGGGATTTTCCAATGTAAGTCATTCGTATTTGCTTCAATAAAACAATGACCTTGACCCAAGGTCATCTCTATTTACGTAATAATGACGTTTATTTATGTTTCATTATATTTTGTATATATACTGTTCGATACAACGGAGGTAAATCAAAACATGCCCGATTCCCCCAACACAAGTATTTTTGTAAGTCTGTATTTTGTCAGTCCCTAAATAGCTATTAGCATTGTACATCTCATGTGAACCCTTGTAGTTTTTTTATTAAAGTGATTCATAAATAAAAACACCCTTTTAGACATTTTGAACGTTTAAAACCACAAAATATACATGTTTCATTCACCATCGTAATCCGAAACCCAATTATCAGATTGTGTGTTTGGATAATGCATTTGATCTGCCGGTCAATCGCATATGGAGATATTCAGGGAATCAAATAAATACAGTTGTTTATATGACTTACTTAAAAAAAGAACTCTTGCGTGCTTACGCATCGTCATATTCGATATCTGTCCTGTGTGTAATCACATTGTGACAGAGGTCTAATGCTTGGCAAGGACAAAGTTCTGTGCAGAACAAATTCTATTCAAAACAAACACAGCCTTTACTACAAACGGATCTTCCTTTGCATACGAGGTCCTGCAAAAAGTCAGGTGACATTTGATCTTCAAACAATATTAGTTCAAGACCAAACTTTCCATCTTTTCAACCATGCTCAAAAGGTGACCCGACTGCTGACTTTGGAATATGTGCATTTAACCATATCTTTGTTTTGTACGAAGATCTAAGAACATGCTGTTTAAATGTGTCTTCACTCGGAGGAAGTCTCACCAAAGTAAAATCTTTGACAGTTGCCAATTTTACCCGCAATTTGTTCAGATCGATATGGCATCGTTTCGACTTTCCCTTCGGATCATACAGCCTTGATATTAGTTTTCGGCTTAAATCGACTGAATTATCTATGTCAGAGCATTCTATTCGAGAAAAACCACTAAACTGATTGGGTGGCTCTTACAGAGCTTTCAACATAGAGTTTTTCCCGATACCAAAGAACGAAGAAGTGGTATCACACCCAGTTAGAGCATGATCAGCTGGCAAGATCTCACACACAACGGACTCAATGACTTGCATAACTCGTGTATAGGGCTATATCGTCTATAATCCTTAGTGCTCGTAATAAGTCCTGTTTGAAACCAAAGCTCACTTGGGTTTTTCATTTTTGGAAAATAATGTACTAAAAGGACAAGAACGTCCGTATCTGGGGATTTCACAACAATGCGACCTTGAACGTTATTCTCTTGGTACAGTTTGTCAGAATACAGTGCATGCAAAATTATGCGGGTATCCGCCTCTTCTTGTGTGCTTGCCAAACAACTGCAATCTAACATACCATTCTGATTCAACATTTTAACTGTTTCAGGATTAGAAAATAAACCGGCCAGGTAAAGCGATAGCCCTTCATGGAGAGAACTGTTCTGATTAATATGTTTGACAATGTAATCGCCGAGAAATCTAATAAGTGACTTGTGATTCAATTTTGAGGAGCTTATGGGTTTTTTTTTTAACTTTTCTTTTGACAGAAAATACAATAAGTACAATCAGATCTGGTAGTAATATCATTTGAACATACAAATGTACTACTTGATTTACTATCGGGCACTTCTTTTATTGTCTTTTTTTTAGCAAAACACGTAATATTTTGTTTACTGGTATATGAGTTGCAACAAGATCTATGATATTTCACCACAAACTTTCGGATACAACATGAGTAATTGAAGACACTTCTACTATTAATCGTCTGTATACCTCATCTCTGCGGCTTTAATAAAAGTTTCTTTGCCCCTATCGGTAAAAACGTATAATTGTTCAAGACTTTTACATTGACAAATGATACATTGGTTCCAATCTATTGAAGGTGTACTCCTCTTAGCACTAGATGGAAGAAGTTTAAGTTGGCTACCAAACTGTGTCATTTTCCGGAAAACACTCACAACAGTTCCGACAAATGATTTTCTAACAACTTGTAAACACTAATTAAATTCTCTACAAACAATATTTCAAACCACCTTTTGTAACTAAGACGTTACAATTAACGACAGCCAATGTTTTCAATGAAGGGTGACAACAATTAAATACAGATAACACAAGAATATAAGTAATTATTAATAAAATATGCTTTGGTCTCGATGCAATAAGATTTGATCGGACTGAGGATTATAATCTTAAAAAGTCACGGGCAAAATATCCGGAATCATTTTCTACTTTCGATATGTTGATGTGCATTTAAAAACGGTCCAAACCTCTTAAACTAGTAGAAATTGGCGCTATAATGATAATGTTTTATGTAAACGATGTTTACACTTTTGTTTTAAAAAAAGTTTGAGATCAATTTAATGAAAGTATTTCTTCTGACATAATTTTAAAAGTGACCGTTAAAATATTTACCACATCTGCTGGTTTCAAAGAAGCCAAAGTGATGAAATAAAAGTTATTTTAATAAGATATTTTGGCTTATTTTATTTATTTAAGTTAAATTTAAAAACTACAAGTGCAACAAATTGTCGAAGATGCATAAATCATGTAAAATATTGATTTTACTGAGTATGATCGGACTTTCTCCAAAAGCACATTAATCCTAGAAAAATGTAGTTTTCGTGATAACGTGACCATACGATTTTCTTACGACATGCTAAATTTATTAGCTATAAGCATAATCTAGCATTTGAAAGTATATTTAGGTGTGTAGTCGATGGGTTGATTTAACTCTTTAAATAAGCGCCTTTTTAGATTTCGCCGCTGGCCTATTAGTGATGATAGTACATAATATATGAAAATGCTTTATTTTGATTGGATGATTAGTCAACAGTGTATTTTAAACCTTGGCAACGGGTTTCTATATCTATCGACGGGAACTATGCCAGTTTCAAACTATTTCCCGCAGGCACTATACCTGTGGAATAGATTTTCCCGCGTTATTTAGATATATTTTGGGAAGATTTACCTTGGTTAAAATAGACGACATCGAATTAAAATCAGGTGTTTGATAATTGTAATCTGTTTTACGCTTAATGTGATCTTTATATTAGAGTACTGTCCCCTAAGTTGTATATTTATGTGTAGCTCACATTTTTTGTCTCTACTTTCTTGATCTTTTTGAAGAATAACCACACCATACAAAGTACGAATTCTCCTAGTTCTGTCAGAGTAACAATACTAGCTCCAAGGAACAGTCCCATCTGTCCTCCAAGATTGGCTAAATATAATGAAAATAAGAAAGTCATATTTTATTATTCATTATTTGAAACGTGTCGTGTGCACCAAATTAAATAACTACATTTCTTATTCCTCCTCAAAATAGTGCGACATATGGTTATTCATGTCTGCGTTTTGAAAACATATTGCAATTTACCGGAAATACCGAGTTATCGTGACATAATAAAGGATGAAAAGTCACTACATCACTCGCTATTACTTCTCCTTGTTTAAGATGTGATTAGGTTTGTGGTTTATGGTATTCCGGTTTCCTCTACCAATAAAACTGACCGCCGCGATATAGCTAAAATATTGTTGAAAGTGCCCTTAAAACACCATTAGCCAACCCTTTATTCAATATCTAGTTGATGGATGCTTCGGAATTTATACAAACCAAATATATCTCCAGCAGATGAATACTTCGGAACCTGCCTTACCATGGTAGTCGTAAGTTCATCCAAATACACATGAAGACTAATGAAATTCTTCTTGAAGAAAATAATAAAATAGTTTTATTAATAGGAATTATTTTATACACGAAACACGGGATAAAGTCCTACGGGAAAAAGAGGATAAATTCGTCGGAATGTTTTGCCTTACAACGGGACCTCAACGACCACCTCAAACATGATGCTGCTTGTAAGCTGAAAGTTGTCTTTTAAACGCCATGAACACTATGTTTCTTTAAGAATGTGTATTTTATTCGATCAGTAGGCATCCTTTCAGTGGGAGCTGTACCCGAAGTGGAGATAATAGGTTAATTTATACATCGTGATTCTCGAGCAATAAATAATCTCTTTACGACGAAATCGTGTATTGTTTTCGTCTGGAACAACCAGTAGACCACCCATTCAGAGGTATTGAACCCGCAATGAAGATACTGGAATTAATCTTTATATCAGGATTCCCTCAATAAATCATCTCCTTGCAGCGATTTTTGCATTTTACTTGTGTGGAACAACAAGCAGACCACCTATACATAGGCGTCTTAACCGCAGTGGAGATACTATGGTCAATTTCTATAGCGAAATTCTCTCATAAATGAATTAACACAATGAATTAAAACATTGAAGAAATACGATTGACATTTTCCCGAAAGTAAATATCCTACTGATATCTCCAAACCTGATTGTGTTCACTAATGTCGTGGCCCAAGCAGGTTACATTTTAGATTTTATATATCGATTTTTTTTCTTTGGTTTTTTTTCCGATTACGGCGAATGAACCAACAATTGGTGATTCGCTTAGTTTTTTAATTATAATATTAATACAACAGAGCATTTAAGAGTAGTCTATATCAAATGCTGGACGCTAATTACCTGAAAAAATCATCACTCTCTGGTTTTAATATGTCATTAAACACTTGTGAGTAGAATTCTGACGAAAATACAGTTGACGTAGTTGTGACGTCATAGCCAATGATCTTGCAGGGCATTGGGCAGTGACATCATAATTCATTGAATTCCGTAAGATTGAAAAATCTTTCTGAAACGAATATACATCTCTTTTTCTTTTTTACCAAGGCAATAGTAAACGACGTTCACTACTAAAGAACATTACCAATTAACTGACCGACAGGAATGTGAAAATGACCTTTACCTTCAAGCGTCAAGTGCCCTTTTCTCACTATTGTTAGCTTCATGTGGACCTGAAATTTTATTTGTGAATTTTGCTTTATCGCTACCGTAACTTTGACCAGAAATTTGATGTGAATCGTTTTACACGATACTAGATCGTATGGTAGTTAGATTTATAACTACCTATGCAATCAGTGCAGTGCGTTGTGAGTTCGAATTCCACTAAGCTTGGGCCAGACACAAAATGTGGCGGGGTTTAACTTTTAATAGGATTCCATGCATCCCCTCTTTATAATTAGATTTCAAACTACAATATATGAATTATTTGTCATGCATTATATGTTATTGTATTGTTTAAGTGTGAAATTTAGTAATCTACTCTTGTTATACATGCCTGTACGTGTTTTAACACACGTTACTTCGTCATACTTTGAGCAATAGTATATGTCTTAAAGTATAAAATGAATAAAATTATAAAAAAAATATACAAATATACAGAATATCTAATCAATTATCAAATTTATTTTGCCTATCGGTTATTGTGAAGCAAAGTAAGAATAAATTCACCCCCGGTTTTTAGTGGGGTTCGTATTACTTGATCTTTAGTTTTATGTGTATGTTTTGTAGATCGTTGTTTGTCCTTTTGTCATTTGTTTTTTTGGCCACTGCGTTGTCTGTCCTTCTTCGAATTACGGCTTCTGATTACCCCTTTAGCATCTTCAAATTCTTCTTAAATTTTGACGAAATATATTAAAATGCAGTCAATGAAAAGGTGCAATTGGTTTATAGGGAAACGTCTGTAACGAGGTTTCTGTTTCTTGAGTTTTACGAGGACACTGCGCAATGTATGTTCCATTCTTCTGCCGTTTTCTGTTGTTGAGCGTTGCCTTATCTCTTTAGTCTAGTTATTTCTTTAACTGTTGCGTTATCAACCTTTGATATCTAATTTAGTACGCACCACGCGTTTCTGGAATTGCCTTTATTTGGTACGCTCAAACCCAAAAGTTTGGAAAGCCAATCAATTTAAAAATCTTGGGGATCAATTGTTACAGTATATTGTCACTTACTTTTGTATGTATAATTGATACAACCACATGTATTATAAAGAATTCTTGTTAAACACTCCTTGTAACATATTGACCATCTGTATTCAGTGCCATCTGTGTTCTTGTGTTCTCTACAATATGTGTTCGGCATTGATTGGTATGGACTTGGTAAATACTCAAACTACAAAATAAAATTTATTTTCTAAATCATTTTCAGGTAAATGAATGTGTGGGCTTAACATTCTCTGCAATAATTCAGCGGCCGTAATAGTAGTCAACAATATTATATAAAAGCCATGAGATATTGTTTTATTTATGTTATTTGTTATTTGTATATATTTACGTATAATGGCGTCCAAAAACAATTTTCATATTTGATTATGTTTGTGACGTTTACAGTATCACGACGTGTGTCACTAGGGGAGCAGGAACTGCTAACCATTCCATGAGTTCATCTCCGGTTTTTAGTGGGATTCGTGTTGCTCGATCTTAGGTTTTCTCTGTATTGTTTTGTAGATGATTGTTTGTTCTTTTGTTCTTCTTCTTTTGGCCATTGTATTGTCTGTCCTTCTTCTTTTGGCCATTGTATTGTCTGTCCTTCTTTTGGCCATTGTATTGTCTGTTCTTCTTCTTTTGGCCATTGTATTGTCTGTCCTTCTTTTGGCCATTGTATTGTCTGTTCTTCTTCTTTTGGCCATTGTATTGTCTGTCCTTCTTTTGGCCATTGTATTGTCTGTCCTTCTTTTGGCCATTGTATTGCCTGTTCTTCTTCTTTTGGCCATTGTATTGTCTGTCCTTCTTTTGGCCATTGTATTGTCTGTTCTTCTTCTTTTGGCCATTGTATTGTCTGTCCTTCTTTTGGCCATTGCATTGTCTGTTCTTCTTCTTTTGGCCATTGTATTGTCTGTCCTTCGTTTGGCTATTGTATTGTCTGTCCTTCTTTTGGCCATTGTATTATCTGTCCTTCTTTTGGCCATTGTATTGTCTGTTCTTCTTCTTTTGGCCATTGTATTGTCTGTTCTTCTTCTTTTGGCCATTGTATTGTCTGTCCTTCTTCTCTTGGCCATTGTATTGTCTGTTCTTCCTCGATTTATGGCTTCTCGTTACTTCTTTGATATCGTCAAACATTTCGTATGTCTTGTATGACATTGTACCTGAGTACCTGGATGGAAACTTTTGCCAATCGACGGAAAAATCGTAAATTAACTATTTTCTATAAAATTCATAGCAAATTTATATGCCTTCTTTATTTATTTAACTGTTTACCTCCAGTGACATCAGATGTAAATAATTATAACCTTAGAAATAATCAGAATTATGTTCCACCCAGATGCAGACTGAGAACATCAGCAAGCTCATTTATTCCATCTACCGTTTTGCTTTGGAACAATCTAGACATATCAATAAGAAATTATCCTACATAATCTTTCTTTAAAAATAGAGTGAAAGATGATACCTGTAAACCTCCAAAGTATTATAATGAGGGCCCACGAAACTAAGTATATTACACACTAGACTTAGACACCAATGCAGCTCACTCAATGCCGATATGTCAGGAATACATATACTAAATAATATAAATGTAATTGCGGTACTTCTTTTGAAGATACTATGCATTATTTTCTGGAATGTCCTATATGCCTGAACGAAAGAAGAAGACTTCTTAGTGATTACGACAATATCAATATCAATATTGAAACTTTACTCCTTGGGAACGATGACTATAATTATGTCGTCAACTCCAAAATATTTGGAAAAGTTCGAACTTTTATAAATCAGTCTAAGCGATGTTAGGGCTAAGTCAGCACTTTTTCACATGTACTTCTTACTTTCTTCTTATCAGCGTTAAAATTTCAAATGTCTATTGTTAGTGTTTTGTTTTGCTGTCATTAATTCATGTGTATATTTTGTAAGGAGAGGACTCCATATAAGTTGATATAACTTGCTGCCCAATCCTATTGTATATGTACAATAACATGTTATCAAACTAAAAACAGTATATTAATACACCAGATGACATCAACAATCATGTGTACTTCAATATGGTAATTAGCAATATTTCAGCGCTCCCCAATTGGTTGAAGGAAGACTTAATTTACTTTCTCTTCGTTGATACACGTCCTAATTTACTTTCTCTTCGTTGATACACGTCCGAATTTACTTTCTCTTCATTGATACACGTCCTAATTTACTTTCTCTTCGTTGATACACGTCCGAATTTGTTTCTATTGTTGAATTATTTATTGTTTTGTTTTCTAATATAATGGTATTTTATTCAGTTATGCCAAACATATGTGAAAACGAGATAAATATCGAGAAATCTCTGCTTACGATATTTCCTTTGGGTTTTGAGCCTCAGACGATGTAGTATTGTTATCCATTTTATTCTTTAGCCTTAGAAACTCATATCATATATATAAAACAAAATGAAAAAACTTTTAGACATTAATTGATGTAAAAGAAAAACAAAGAATCCAACCTGTTTTTTTTTGTTTTTTTATTTTTTTGTTATCGAGGCAAATACTTCTCGACCTGACTCAGTAAAAAACCCATTGGCGCCTTGAAAATAAGGGTCTTGAATAGAAAACTGAAAAGTATAATACCAATGGCTTAATATGTGTATATATATGTATTAATATGTAATGTATAATATACACGTATTTCATTATATAAGTTATTTTCCATTCAATGTGAATAAAATGCAAGATGCCACTAGTGGGGGAGGAACTGCCTACCTTTCCGGAGCACCTGTATTCACATCCAGTTTTTAGTGGAAATGATGTTGCTAAATCTTTAGTGTTGTAGATCATTGTTTGCTCTTTTGTCCTTTTTCTTTCAACCATTGTATTGACTGGCCTTTGATTTACGGGTTCTGATTTTATAAAGGTATTAGAATATGAATTTTAAATCTTCGTTCATTTTAGAAGAATTTACTATTGTAGAAATCCGCTTTATCATGTTACTTTAATGCATCCTCAGGAGAGCTATTCAATAGTAGAATCACCAAAGATGAAAATTGTCAAAAACATGCAGATAAGAGTGGCGGATTGAGTCAATAAAACTAGCTTAACCCCGCCACTTTTCCTCATTCATAACTTATCACCGGGTTTTGTAACTAGTTTAACACGATGTGTGCCACTAGTGGAACAGGAACTGCTTACCCTTCCGGAGCACCTGAGTTCACCCCCCAGTTTTTAGTGGGGTTCGTGTTACTCGATCTTTAGTTTTATGTGTATATTTTGTAGATCGTTGTTTGTCCTTTTGTACTTTTTCTTTTGGCCATGGTGATGTCTGTTCCTCTTCGATATACAGATTCTGATGACCCCTTTGGTATCTTCAAACTCTACTTATTGAAGTTCCTGTACAAGCTAACAATGTGAGAGGGGCCGTCGTGGTCGTATGATAGTTGGAATTATAACGACCTATGAAATCAGTGCCTATCACCACTAACGTTGTGAGTTCGAACCCCGCTCAGGAGAGGTGTACTCCATACAGCATTATGTGATAACATTTATCAGTGACTTGCGACAGGTTCAGGGGTTTTCTCGGGATACTCTGGTTTCCTCCACCAAGAAAGCTGACCGCCATGGTATAAGTAAATTATTGTTGAAAGTGGCGTTAAGCACCATAACCCAACCCCCTCTCTTCGTTAATTTTAGAAGAATTTACTGTTGTAGAACCGCTTTACCATGTTACTTTAATACATCTCCAGGAGAGCTATTCGATAGTAGAATCATCGATGATGAAAATTGTCAAAAACATTCAGATAAGAGTGGCGGATTGGGTCAATAAAACTAGCTTAGCACCGCCACTTTTAATTAAGTTCCTGTACCAAACTAACAATGTGAGTGGTCGTTTTTATGTTTCGTAGAAGTATCGATTTGTGCATCTGTTTATATGATTTTCCGGTTAGATTTGTGCATCTGTTTATATGATTTCCCGGTTAGATTTTGGAACAGTTCTGACGATGTGGTATTTTTTTTATTCTAGTCTATAATTTACCATCAATCCTTCGCCAAAGTGTCTTCCATAGAAGTCATTTACTCTGTCAACATTAAACCATAAAACCAAATTGAACCGTCCTCCATTGTTCTTAGTCTTTAAAATGGTTCCCGGTTTTGATGTAACGCATGGTCCGTGTGGACTTATAATTGAAATAAAATGTTCTCTGATGTTTATTACGTTCAGGTCAAAATAGACCAAATGCAAAAATGAACCCACGCCATTTTTATTTTCTTTTAGTATATCATCGATAGTTCTGTTCTGATAAAAACCCTTCTTGTTCGTAGAAAGGATCGCTCCAGTTAGTACTATTGGCTACATATCAAGTGGGCCAAGGCTTAAAAAGAAGTTATCAATTCTAGGATTATTTTTCATTACGCTTTTATTTAGTGGGTTCAGATTACAAACGGTTATGGCGGGAAACTCCATTTCAGTATGACCTTGTTCAAACATTGTAGTAGTTGTTGGGTATTTGTAGTAGTTTTGAAGTTATGTGACGACTGTCATTGTACGATACGTTGCAGAAGCCAAAATGATGCAAACCCATATTAGACTACAAAACAATGAATACAGTACAAATGATATGACACTAACATTGTTAATCTTGTAAAAATAAATATTTACTAACGCATGTCCTATAACCTAATATAAACGAGGTTGTAGTAGTCGTGATCGTATGGTAGTTGGATTTACAACTACCTATGAAATCAGTGCCTATAACCACTAAAGTTGTGTGTTCGAATTACTCTCGTGGCGAGATGTACTTAATACAACAGGATGTGATACAGTTTGTCAATAAGTTACGGCAGGTCGGTGGTTTTCTCCGGTTTCCCCCACCACGATATAGCTGAAAGTGGCGTTAAACACTACACCCCTAATGTAAGCTGTCATTTTTGATATCATGATTTTTCATTAATAGTGTTCACTTATGCGAAGCATAAGAATGTAATTATTCGACCATGATGTTTTGTTTCTTGAAAGACACGTAATGGTATCATGCTTAGGCCTTTTGATTTTATTGCTCACAGATTTTTAAATTACCTAGCTTTTCATTGTATTTTCATTTTGAGCGTATCTGACGTAAATTATTCCATAAACGGCTAAAACACAATCAGGTGGGACTATTTAAAATTAACATGTTATGGAGCTGGTACTCATAAATATAAAGAGGAAACAAGTTGTAATCTACATATTGGGATAGCTGATAATTTTCTCTTTCTAATGGTATTTCATACCATGGGGCTTGTGCTTTCATGGAAGCGCAGAATGCATTTCAAAGCTGAAAAATTGTTACATTTCCTGCGTTATGTTGTGTCATTTTTATTTTGCTATAGGTTCTCATCTTTGTAAATTAGAAATGCAACTGTATTATAAAAATATGTCTTTTGTGACTTTATAAAGTGAGAATTTAGTCATCAACAGGTTTTTACAGATTAAAAATTGAAGAACAAGTAGTGATTTAATTGTAAAAACTGCAAAAGTGGCATTCGTTATGGTTTTTCAAATTTCTAGAGGTATTCAAATAATGACAAGGTATGATAAAATAGTGATAAAGTCAGACATATCTGAAACTATTTTAAACATATAAGTTCTACATTAATTCATTTTACAATGAAATTAAATCCTAACACCATAACCTGAAAAAAATGATATTTTAAAGATGCATGTTTTTACGTAGTGTCTGTAGACCATAGTTTATAGAAAACCTGACTACATCATATTGCACTTCAGTTTAATATTTTATTATTTTCTATATCCCGACCGTATAAAAGAAACGTACTATACCCAAGCTCTGATAGTAATTTTATTTACTCATGCATGTCAAAATAAACAGATCACTTTTCGCCGATAATCACGTGTTTCCGTGATCAGTCTGTGTTATGTCACGTGAAATCAATACAATAATCGAGTTGCGCATGTTTCCGAAATTAGCTTATATAACGTGTAACGATCAAACATATGAAGGACCGATTTCTAGTTCACAAAAGTTTTTAACTTGTTTACATTTGTACCAAATCTTCCATATGTCCGCTTTAAACTAGTTCATAAAAAAAATCTTATTTTGATAACCTTTACGATTTGCTTCGATTTGTACGCGTGGGCTTAACAAGTATATGCAAGCCTTAAGACATAAACACGTTCTATGTAAATAATATATAAACTTATGGTATATCTATCATATTTCATACATTTTGTTTGTACATATTCGGAATTTTTTTTTTTGTTACCAGCAGAGTCTCAAGTTAACACTTACTCATGTAATCTCTTCCATATTACGACATGTACATTGTTATGGGAGCATGGTAATTGCTATACACATGCATACAAACATACTCACCAATGCTTTGTTTGTTTGGAGCATACAAACATACTCACCAATGCTTTGTTTGTTTGGAGCATACAAACATACTCACCAATGCTTTGTTTGTTTGGAGCATACAAACATACTCACCAATGCTTTGTTTGTTTGGAGCATACAAACATACTCACCAATGCTTTGTTTGTTTGGAGCATACAAACATACTCACCAATGCTTTGTTTGTTTGGAGCATACAAACATACTCACCAATGCTTTGTTTGTTTGGAGCATACAAACATACTCACCAATGCTTTGTTTGTTTGGATTGTTAGTGTGGTTTGTTCCCTCTCTTTTGATAGCAAATTCATTTCTGTTACACATTAATTAAACAATATACATGTTTAGCTTACTCCTTTATACATGACTATTATATACCAGTATATTTCGTAGTTATTCCTATTGTTAAGTGAATTTGGTTAATTAACTTCAAGTAGTAATAATAACTATCACTAAATGCATATTAAAGATTTTAGCATATCTTGTTAAAATTACCATAAGGTTCAGCTTGGCGGGGTAAAATAGAAATTAAAAATTGTGTTTGTTTCAAGCTGGGGTATGATATAGATTATATATATCTATATTATATCCTAGTCTCAGGACATTCTTTTCATTGTAACCCTTATAGACTAGTGCAACTTGGATGAGTAAATAAATAATGTCCTCATTGCATTATTGACATAATGCTCTAATATCAGCCCAACTCGTTATGTTTTAAGTCTATGTTTGTGATATAAGTTGAATGACTGCAGCACATACCCTAGGTCACTGATGCTTCAGTTGTTCCACTTTAAAGGTCACAAACTACACATGTATTGTGTATATGGTTAACATGTGTTACAGCAGTGTTTTGTATTGATATAGTCCAGCAACTGAGGCACATACCCAAGGTCCCTGCTGCCTCAGTTGTTCCACTTAAAGTTCATAGACCACACACGTATTGTGTATACGCTATATTATGTTGCATACATTGCTTGTATTGGGTTTATATTATACTATATTTTGTGGCATGCAAATCTTGTATTGTGTGCATATTACATTATGCTGCATGCGTGGATAGTATTGTGTGTGTGAACAATCACGATACACGCGAAGATTGCATTGAGTGCATATCAAGTTGTTGGATGAGGCCTTGTACTGTATGCAATTGCATGAATGGCTAATATGATGTGCTAGGTAAATTATGTTGCAAGCAAAGATCACACATGTTGTATTATGTTGCGTGTATGGCTTGTATTGTGTGCATGATATATTATGTTGCATCCACACGAATTTGATTGTGTACGTGTGAAATTATGCATTATGTTGCATGCATATACTGTATTGTGTGTACAAAATGTACATGTTGTATACGGTTGCATCTATCGAGTGCATGCCCACTAACGTATACATGTACGTGAACTGGATGCTATATTCAAATATAAGACATACATTGTTTCTAAATCTCAACTGGCTACCTAATTATTGTGCTTTAGACCTTACACTTTTGACCTGTGGTAATCCTACACTCCCGTATGAACAGAACGAAATTATTTTTAAACATGTGTTTGAATATATATAGAGGTCTGAAAGGTTTCTTGTTGTCTAGATGTTCACCAAAACAACAACAATCGCACACATCATCACCACTAACCCTCTCTCTCATTTCTTTCTTCATTCTCTGTTTTAGTTCAATCTACACATATCAATGTAAGACATTTTTATATACATGCATGTTCTATCAAATAATGGTGTAACTTATTGTATATAGGCGAAGACTTCATAAGTTTGTTTAACTTGTGTCTTATCCTTTTTGCACATTTGATCAAATAAAATATGTTTAAGCTAAATCTGGATGCATGGGGTTGTGAGTGTGCGGTTTTTAATAAATTAATAGTGTTTTATATTATAGTTTACATTGAAGTATATTTGTGTCAGTCTGCTTCAAATTTCAACATGACAGACAATTAATTTACATTTATCTTTATCTTCTTTCCAACTATTGAGGATACGGGCAAATTTGGTTTGGTAACTTCACATTAAAAATGACAAGGATATATTCCATTAAATGAATTTCTCGTTAAGTCTTATGTTCCTGTTTTTACTTGGGTTAGTATTCAACAAATTCCATAACAGACTGATATACATGTAGTTTTATTGCATCTTGGTAAACCTCCATGTTCACTCATCATGATCTTCTCTGTATCAATTCTAGGATCCTAGGAAAACACGGCGAGTTTAATAGGGTAGAATTCGGAAACGCTTTATGGACCTCAGTAATACGTCCATGTATTGCACATGGCTGTTCCATATGGCTTCCGTCGTCGGAAGCGCAGCGTAATTTACTACAAAGTATACAATACAAAGCGGCAAAAATTATTTTACGTACAAAAATTAATATTCCTATAAGTGCTTTATTATTAGAGTTAGGATGGGAACCAATCAATGCTTTTTTAGATAGGCAGAGAGTTTCTTATTTTTCAAGATTCTCTGAACTAAATTCAACAAGACTGTGCAAGCAAACATTTGATGAACTACTTAGTAAAAATATAAAGGAATGGCCTTATTTTGATTACATACGATCTTTATTTGAGTCGGTTGGTCTAGATCATTTTATAAATGGAAGTTTTAATAAAGGTACATTCTATACATTTTTTGGTGAATTTACACGAAGAAAAGAACTTGACAATATAGATACGAAGTCAAGCTTGCATTTGTACAAAACGTTTAATATCACAGGTAGAACCCAAAAATATTTAATCAATATAAATGATTTTCGCGGTTCAAGGCTCAAACTTCTAGCAAGGACCAACTGCTTGCCAGTAAATAGTACCTTATGTCGTATGCAAATTCGTACTAATCCTCAATGTACAATATGTACAAACAATTATGAAGAAAATGTGAATCACGTGCTACTTGAATGTGAAGCATATACTAATTTGAGAAATGAGTTAAACTCGGACATAACAACCCTATTTTGTGGACAAAACGTAGATGCTGACTTCACTGGATTGCCGCCACATGGAAAAATTATGTTTTTAATCGGTGATTTGGGATATCATTTCTCTAATTTTATAGGAGATGAAATTGATAAACTATGTAAGAAGTTTTTGTGCAATATTTTTATGCTAAGGTCCCAAATCGCCGAATGACTAAGTGACATAATATATATTTTACTATAATATATGTTTTATAATATATATTTTACTATAATTGTATGTTTTATAATATATATTTTACTATAATTGTATGTTTTATAATATATATTTTACTATAATTGTATGTTTTATAATATATATTTTACCATAATTGTATGTTATTATATTTGGGTTTTTTTTGTTTTTTTTGTTTTTTTGTTTTTTTTCTATCTAAAAATGTTAAATGCTAATTGTCAATAGGGTTTTTGTTTGATATTTTACTAAGAAAATATTTAAGGAAATTTTATGTGATCTGTATTTGTAACATATTTTTCTACAAGTCAGTTTGTGTTTTACATGTACTAAATACGATCTTAACAGAAAGAGAGACATTTTAAACTGAAATTGTGTGACATTTCACTGTATATATTATTTTTAGTATGTACTGTATATAGTTTTATAATATGTAAGCATATCTTGGACGCGGCCACTGCTACCCCGGTGGTGGTTGCCCCCGTTGTAAAGGGGTAGTTTTTCCAAATAAATATATATATATATATATCCATTTTCATTTTTTCCTTTTTTTCCACTGTTTTTTTTTTTTTGTATATACGTTTTGTTTTTTCACTAAATGTACAATTGTCCACAATGATGAAATGCAACCTTTTGAAAATGGCTTGATTATATTATATGATGCCTCTTTGTTATTTAGCTATTGTATAACCATATTATTATGTTTTGGCCACTCTCATTACTTATCGTTGCAATCATAATAATGGGCATTTCAATTGAGCAATACCGACTGAAAGTAGGCCTGTTTACTTCAAATTTTGGGAACAGCACAAAAAGACTTCGCCAAAGTGAGGTCCTCTGTATCTTGTTATTCTTTATATCACATAGAAAGTCAAATACACTGCGAGTTATAGTGTTCATTCATTTTATTCTTGACTTGTTAGTTTTGAAAAAATGTCTAAAAAATATCACAAAAATTACCAAAGTTGACAAGTCAGCTCCGAGCGTGCCTGACAAACCTACTGTAGACTCTAAGTTGACCAAAAGTGTTATGCACATATTTTTCTTATTATTTGTACTGCAAATGTTGTTAATACTTGGTGGTATAGAAACAAATCCTGGCCCAGAACTCCCCATTGATGATGAGTTAAGTTCTAGTTTTAATGACTCTTCTGAAATGTCAAGTATATACGGAACGTTTTCAACTTCTGTCTCATTTATTCATTTAAATATACAAAGCCTGGTTCCAAAACTTGATTTAATATATGCTGAATATGACCATTTCGATATAATGTCATTCACTGAGACATGGTTGAAGGGCGACAACTCAGACGATTCTATTGAACTGCTAAATTTCCAAAAACCATTTAGGAGAGACAGGGGTCCAGAGAAAAATGAGGGAGGGGTTGTAATGTATATCAAAGAAAATAGTTATGCCTACAGAAGACCTGATTTAGAAGTTAATGGAATTGAGGCTATTTGGGTCCAGATAAAAATAAACGGCCACAAAGTAGTATATGGGACTTTTTATGTACCTCCAAAAAGGAACATTGATTCATGGAATAAAGTTGAAAATTCGATAGAATCGGCTGTAAATGTTGATAGTATTGATTATGTTATTGTGACCGGTGATTTTAATGGCAATCAACTAGATGAAAATAATGTAAAAATGAGAAATGTATCGATGCAGTACAGCTTACAGCAACTAGTCGAAGATCCTACAGATTTTACTGAACATTCATGATCATCATCTCTTATCGATTTAATATTAACTAACGATGTAAACTTTGTTCCGTATGCTGGTGTGGGTCCCCCTATATTAGATCAAGTACGTTACCATTGTCCGGTCATTGGTTTCTTGAATGCCCTTAAACCTGTGAGCAAATCGTTCAAGCGTAAGATTTGGCTATATAACCAAGGAGATTTCGATGAGTACAGACGATTATTGTCACTAACTGATTGGGAATCCATTTTTTCTACAGACGATATTGATAAAATCACTACCGACATTTCGAATACTATCTTAAGCGCTGCTGAAGCCACTATTCCAAACAAATGTGTAACTATTAGGAAACAAGACCTTGCATGATTAACAAACGAGATTAGAAAACTCATCAGAAAGAAAAATAGAATCCATAATAAGGCTAAACGTCTAAATAAACCTGCTGATTGGAATAAATGTCGTAAAATTCGTAATGATGTTACATCTCTAGTAAGAAAAGTCCACGATGCGTATCATGATAAACTTGTATCTAGACTGTCTGACGATCATCCTTCGACTAGAACTTGGTGGAAGATTTGTAACCAAATTTCTGGACTAAAACATCACACTATGGCATAACCCCGCTACTGAAAAATTATAATTTGAGTTTTAATGATTTAGACAAGGCTAATGAGTTCAATAATTTCTTTGCTATGCAAACTGATCTTGACGACTCTGAGGCCGTACTTCCTCTTCCCGAAAACCAGCTTTGTGATATTGAAATAAGCCGTTTTATCAATATTAAATCCTAGTAAGCCGCTGGTCCAGATTTGATTAACCCACGACTTCTAAAAGAGGTGGTTCATCAACTAAGATGTCCTTTATGTAAATTTTTTAATTTATCGTTATCAATTGGTGTGCTACCCAGCGACTGGAAAAAAGCTAATGTAACCTCGGTCTATAAGAACAACAATCCTAATGATGTAAAAAATTACAGGCCAATTTCTCTGTTAAGTGTTTTTTTCTAAATGTATGGAACGCTGCGTTTGTAAGTATGCTAATAATTTGTATTGCTAAACAATATTATTACATCTAATCAATCTGGCTTTACATTTGGCGATTCCGCGATAAATCAGTTGGTAAATATTTCAAATGACTTTGGGAGAGCTTTAGACAGTGGGGAAGAAATCAGAGTTGTGTTCTGTGACATTAGTAAAGCCTTTGACCGGGTATGGCATAAAGGATTATTGTTTAAGCTAAAACAGTATGGAATATCTGGCAATCTTTTAGTATGGTTTAAAATGTATCTTTCTGGATGGTCACAACGGGTGGTTTTAAACGGGTCAAATTCCGAGTGGAAGACTATAAATGCGGGGGTTCCCCAGCGTTCCATATTAGTCCCTCTTCTATTTTTTATTATTCATAAATGATATTGTAACTGATATCAAAGTGAGTATTAAATTATTCGCAGATGACACTAGTCTTTATGTAACAGTTGATACTCCTCAAAACGCAGCTGACATTATTAATAGAGATCTTGAAAACATCTATCAGTGGTCGGTAAACTGGCTTGTAAAATTGAATCCCCAGAAAACGGAAACTATGGTTATTTCTAGAAAATTATTAAAACCACTCCACCCCCCACTGGAAATGAACAGTCAAATTCTTCAACAAGGTACAAATCATAAACATTTAGGATTATTCTTTTCTAACAATGGGTTGTGGCATGATCACATTGACTACATTGTTAAGAAGGCCTATACACGATTAAACATGTTAAGGAAAGTCCGTTTTATACTGAACAGATTTACTTTAGAAAAGATGTACTTCTCTTTTATTAAACACATTTTGGAATACGGAGATGTTGTTTGGGATACGCAGACTCATTATTTAATAAATAAAATCAAAAATGTCCAGAGCAAAGCTGCACGAATTGTTACGGGTGGTACAAAATTAACGTCTATTCAGAAACTATACGAGGAAATGGGATGGGAAAAACTTTTGGAAAGAAGGGAAAAACATAAATTGATTTTACTTTATAAAATAGTTAACAATCAAGCACCTGGATATTTGAGAAATTTGTTGCCTGATAGAGTCGACAATAGACACTACCATAACACTCGTCAGTCTACGAATATTCTAGAAATAAGTTCAAAAACTAAATTCTATTCAGAATACTTCTTTCCATCATCCATAAAATTATGGAATAGACTCCCTATAGATACCCGAAATTCAAGGTCCCTGAATATTTGTAAGGAGCGTATTAAAGCACAAAATAGCAAATGTCCTGCATATTAGGGAACGACCATTTAACTTGAAGGGGAGGGGGGGGGTTATGTTTTTTTTCAAAAAAATATTCTGATTCCCAATGTTGCTGAAATAAATATTCTGATTTTGGTGGAGTAAAAAAAAAATAATCTGATTTAGAGTTTTTACATACAACCTAATGTTAAATTCTGGAAAAAAATAAAAAAAATATTCTAATTCTTGTGTTGTCCGAAAAGGAAATTCTGAACGAAACAAAAAACCCTTCAAATTAAATGGTCGGTCCCTTATTAGTGGCACTCTATTGGGTAAAATTTTGCACACCAGGTTAAGAATGAACAATTGCTCATTAAATGAGCACCTGTTCATTCGAAATCTGATGGATTCCCCTAATTGTGCATGTGGTCAAGTCGAATCTACATCCCATTTTTTGATATAGTGCAAAAAATATACTGATTTACGTCATGAACTCATGAATACAATCAGTTATCCGGTTACTATTGATGCTAAACTTCTACTAAAGGGATCAGATACCTTAAGTGTAGATCAAAATATAGACATTTTTATCAAGGTACAGAATTTTATTCTTAAAAGCAAAAGATTTACATCATAATTCTAAGTGGCATTTCATCTGTATTACTAATTTTATATCTTTCTGTTTTGTTATTCCACTGTCTATTATTGCTTTTTTAGATTTGTCATGTAGCATGTTCTATAACTTGTTTGCTATATTAGTCAATTATTATTCATAGGAGACGGATTAGTATAAGCTTAGCTTGTTTCTGAATCCTGTCATGTTAAAACAAAATTTGTGTGTATTGTAACATTATACCAGTTTATCATGAATAAATATGTTTATACCAAGTCATGAATGAGGAAAGGACCGGATTGAGATAACGACGGGCGGAGCATATGTGTGGTCAGCACAATCAACACCGTAATTTATACCAAATGCAATCTTTGATGAAAGATGCAAATGGGGTTAATAAGTGTCTAATATTT
The DNA here is from genome assembly GCA_963383655.1 of Bathymodiolus septemdierum. Classification (NCBI taxonomy): domain Eukaryota; kingdom Metazoa; phylum Mollusca; class Bivalvia; order Mytilida; family Modiolidae; genus Bathymodiolus; species Bathymodiolus septemdierum. The sequence continues at coordinate 26,109,223 of OY726524.1, read as the reverse complement.
TGCCTACCATATATTATGTTGATGACATGTTAGACCATCTCAATAGAAAACATGATTTTTATTTACATTCTGAACTTGCTTCTTTTTGATAATCCTGATATTTTATTCAGGCCATGGAATCCTGTATAATAGCAGAATTCATACCACAGGTGTTTAGCTTGATCCTCTTTCTCCATATTCGGAAACTAAATTTTAAATGATGTCCCGTGTTATTGATCAAACTCTGGACAGCTTTCGTATCCGCCTCGAATATAATTCTTCCGCTAGATTCAATCACTCAAACTCCGAACAGTTTTCGTATCCTCTCCCAATATGATTCTTCCTCTGGATACTAGTGGAGGGTAGTATGTGGATCGGAACAGGAACCGAAAGGGAGTTTGGTTATTGATATGGCAGAGCACCAGATTAAAATTATTTAAACCTCAGGATAGATCTAGATATATTTAAAGGGTGTGTTTCCGAGAATGTTCTTTTGCTCTTGAGACCAAGGGAAAAAAATACTACAATATATGTATATAAAACATTGATGCATTCATATGTATGCACATAATGCTATGCTGTTTGCTTAGTTTTCTATATCGCAGCAAAAATCATTAAGCATCATAAAAATTATAAATAGAAACTTTTAAGGAGTTTTTGTTTTGTTTTGTTCAACACCTTGAAGTGGAAAGCTAAATCAACAAGCTTAAAATCTTCTTGTTTACTTTACCCCTATTTCACTTGGTTACTGAGTAAACTTTTATGTACACTATTGAAAGCAATCAAATATTTGACATACTGCGGTTTTTTTCTTTTCTTTTTTTTTCTTTTTTTTTTCTTTCCTAAAACGCCAATATTTTTGCAGCAAAAGCAATCATATATTTGTATCAGAAAACATTTGATGAAAGTGTTTTAACGCCACACGATATGGATGTAAATGACAATGAAAGTCAAACAATTCTAAACTCAATGATAAGTACACTTAAACTTCAGTAGTGAGTGAGCGACGATTTCTAGACGGCACTTATTTTGGACCGACAATAAAATTGCTAAATGAAACGGGACAAACCTACAAACAACCGATCTAAAAGACATTATATAGAAAACTTTAAATTGAGCAACACGAATCCCACAAAAACCGGGGATGGACTCCAGAGGGATAATCAGTTACCGCTCCACCTGTGGCACACGTCATGTTACACTTGTCAAAAAAACAGATGATAAGTAATTACGAAAGGGTGAGATTGTAATTACTACAAAAGCATCATTTATTCATTTATGTACCCGTGGACATGTGTGACACATTTATTCCGTAACGATTAACAAAGTCATGGTGACGACTGTAGAGCTTTCGAAGGAATGACTTTAACATAGCAACTTGTTTAATGCCTTCCTTGTTAGCAACAACCCTCTGTTAATTTAACTATGATTGGAATATTGCTACATATAAATGGAAAGTTCACAATGGGAAAATAAAAAGTATCTCCGTTGTCGCAAAGTTACTTTGTTAACCAGCCCTGACTCAATATCTAGTAGTATCAATGCAGGTCAAGGTATGCCTCGGACGTAGCTCTATCTATGGCATCCTTTAATTCAGGTTTAACGGAATATATGTGGTCAACATAATTCCCAAATCTATATAGCGGAACGTGAAATTAGAGGACCGGTCTAGCTTCTTTCTGGTTTTTCTGGAGAAGCCCCAGCATCAGGTATGATAAAGGAACAAGTCGGCGAGAAAGAGTGCACAGTTAATACCCATAGAATGTCTGTTGAAACAAAAACGTAGATATCAAATGTAGTGCGCATGCCATGTTTCTGAAATAACTTTCATCAGGTACGTTACTGGAATAACCTTCATCAGGTACGTTACTGGAATAACCTTCATCAGGTACGTTACTGGAATAACCTTCATCAGGTACGTTACTGGAATAACCTTCATCAGGTACGTTACTGGAAAAACCTTCATCAGGTACGTTTCTGAAATAACCTTCATCAGGTACGTTACTAGAATAACCTTCATCAGGTACGTTACTGGAATAACCTTCATCAGCTACGTTACTGGAATAACCTTCATCAGGTATGTTACTGGAATAACCTTCATCAGGTACGCTCAAAATCGAAAGATTGGAAAACCAAACAACTCAAAGGTGTTTTAGGGCAATAAACAGGATATCCAAAATCGACTACGGCCACCTATGTCAGAGGGAGTAGATAGACTACGGCCACCTATGTCTGAGGGAGTAGATAGACTACGGCCACCTATGTCTGAGGGAGTAGATAGACTACGGCCACCTATGTCTGAGGGAGTAGATAGACTACGGCCACCTATGTCTGAGGGAGTAGATAGACTACGGCCACCTATTTCTGAGGGAGTAGATAGACTACGGCCACCTATGTCTGAGGGAGTAGATAGATTACGGCCACCTATGTCTGAGGGAGTAGATAGATTACGGCCACCTATGCCTGAGGGAGTAGATAGATTACGGTCACCTATGCCTGAGGGAGTAGATAGATTTGATAAATATTCCATTATTTGGGAACTGTCAATTTCAAGATTAAATATGAAAAACACGTCTATCAAGCATAATTAAACATTTTTCTGTCATTTGCCTGTTTGGTATTACTGATATCTCGTTACTCAGTTTAGATTCAATGTTATATAGCCCCTGAAGGAACACACAGTAAAATGAATTCCCTTATAACGATATAAAATATGTCGTTATAGCGATACCATAATTAGTTTGATCGATATCACATTTTTTTATATCCAACATACTTACTTTGAGCGTATCGTGTTAATGCTATTCCATAATCGCGTTGTGTGCACTTAATGGGTATGCCACTAACTACTAAAGTTGGTCCCATGTCATTATTAAATAATATGAACGGTTTCAATAGAAGAGACTATCAATTTAAAATAACCCAACAGTTGAATGGTGTTGCCATGGCAGAACGTATGAAATATCTCTATTGGCCTTGATGATAACTCAAATAAGCATTAATAGAGTGCATTATTCTTAATATAAACTTGATAGTATCATCTAAGTTTATTAATTATTTCAAAAATAATACATACTATTGTCAATTTCATTTTTGTTACCATAGTAACCGATATCTAAGCAGTTATTTATGCTTAAAATTATTATATCTTATATATCCTGGCTTTCTGTGTTCTTTTATTACAGTATATTACATCTTAAACCAAATATACACTTTTGTTCTTTCATTGTTATTGAATTATTGAAGGCACCAAAGGGCTAACCAGAAGTCGTAAATCTATGGACAGACAATTCAATGACTACAGGGAAAAAGACGAAAAGACAATAATTGGTTCACAAAGCACTGCATAGAAAACTGAAAAACCCAGGGTAAGCTTATCTGATTGGGATGGGTAGGCAATTCCTGCTCAACGAGTGGCACACATCGTGTGACTGTCAAATTACATAAACATAACTTCGTATGGAAATCAAGTTGAACACCAGTATACTTAAATACCCACAAAAGACATCAAAATATGAGAAATTTAAAATACGAAATGAGATGTTTGAAGATATCAAAGAAGGCTATCAGAAGCCGTGATTCGAAGAAGAACAAACATATCGACAACAAGCCAAGCAATGGTAGTCGAGCCACAACACAGAAAACCAAAGCTTGAACAACACGTACCCGACTAAAACAGGGGTGGATGTAGTTGCACCGGAAGGGTAGGCAGTCCCTGCTCATCAAGCGTTACCAGTCGTACTACTCATGTTACAAATGCAGTGATACATTTTGTGTAAGTCATATTCGGTTTGAAGATGTCAAAGAAGGTTATCAGATGCCGTGATTCGAAGAAGGACAAACGTATCGACAAAAAACCAAGCAATGGTCGTCGCGAACCACAACAAAAGCTTCAGCAACACGTACCCGACTAAAACATGGCTGAATGCAGGTGCACCAGAAGAGAAGCAGTTCCTACTCCTCTGGCGTTACCAGTCGTGCTACTGGTGTTACAAATGCAGTAATACATTTTGTGAAAGTCGTATTATGTGACAAGTCATGCATGTAGCAAATGAGAACAGAACGGAATTGACTACGACAACACATCAATGATCATCAGTGACACATGCATTCCGTAACGATTTACAAAGTCAGGAAACTAATATGTTTATTGTACATGATCAGCAGGTTATATATGTACACGATGCGTCTTACAAATATCTTTTAGATTAGAAAAAAATGAAAATGTATTCATAGGACATGAATGACTCTGCGTTCAGCTAAAGTAAAGAGGAGCATAACCCGGGAACAGTCAAAGTCATAACAGATAACATTAAATCTGACTTAAAACATTGTGTATCAAGTTCAAATGATTTGTTTTTTTCTTTAACCTATGGTTTTGAACATAATTAATTTGTTCGCGCCATGACGCCAACTGGCGTTTAACAACTGTCATTGACTCATACTACTTGTACTTCATCTAGTACTGTGTGTTGTATTAATTGTTTATAATACTTGCAACACCTTTGAAGGGGCCGTCGTGATCGTGGTCGTATGGTAGTTGGATTTACAACTACTAATGCAATCAGTGACTATCACCACTAAAGATGTGAGGTCGAATCCCACTCATGGAGAGGTGTACTCGATACAACATTATGTGCCAAAGTTTGTCAATGACTTGCGACAGGTCAGTGGTTTTCTCTCGGTACTCCGGTTTCCTCTGTTAATGAAACTGACCGCCACAATGCAACTGAAATAATCAAATATTGTTGAAAGTGGCGCTAAAAACAATAACTCCCATTCTAACAACACCTTTGTGTCAGTATCATTAATGGAAATCAAGAATATTGAAATCTATTACCATCTTTTTCATCATTTTTCATCCCTTTATTTTAAATAAATTGATACATTATAATATTTCCAATAAAGCTTTTATTTTTAAATGACAAAATTAGTCCACTAATGTTTTATCGATTTAAGATTCAATAATCGAATTTTGAATAATATTTGATTTTCGCTAGACAAATAAACCAGTTAATTGTATAATTTGGAATCATTGTCAAAAGACAATTTGATTGTAGTGCAATATAAATATTTGGTTTTTGGGGGGGAAGGTTCATACTAAGTTTGTATGAAATAGCAAATCAAAGGTGAAAGACTTGTTTCGTGACTTCTGAAGTTATCAGAATAATTTAACCATTTAAAATGCCGAATAGGAAACAAGATAAGGATAAAGAGCCAGACATGGAGTTCGCTAAATTATGGGAAGACTTTATTCAGAATACTGGATTTCATGGAGTTAATAAATTGTCAAGTGCATCAAAAAACCGAAAACTCAGGATGTAAGTTAAATGTTGTGATGGTTTGGGTAAATGATGTTTAACGCCACTTTCAACAATATTTCAGTTATTTCGTGGCGGCCAGTTGTATTGGTGAAGGAAACCGAAGTACCCAGGGGAGAAGTTTATCACATGATGTTGCATCGAGTACACCTCGCCATGAACGGGATTAAAACTCACAACTTTAGTGGTGATAGGCACTGATTGCACAGGTAGTTGTAAATACAACTACCATACGATCACGACCACGACTGGGGATCAAAATGCCCACTAAACGATGAGAAATATTTTTAAAATGTTGATTCGTAATATATCATTGAGACAGTTTAATGCACTGACTTCATATTTATAATGTGTGTTGAATGTAGAGACAATATTAGAGCAGTGTTTTAAAATGTGACGTTTATGTGTATCGGGCTTAAAAACTGGGACAAAACCGAGGTTTGACGTGCCTTTACCAGTTTTCCACCGAATACACACAATCTTTATATTTTAAGACACTGCATTAATATTGTGTTTATTCTGCAGAAAGAATAGAATAATCCATCGACGTTTATATACACAAAGAAAAAAGGTAAGCGCCCCCATGTTTTTTTGTTTTTGTTTCCTTAGTTGTTTTTTATTTGTTTGTTTTGTTTTGTTTTTTGTTTTTTTTTTCTTTTTTTTTAAATGACAAATGAAAGGATTAGTGTCATAAGATTACGGACCAACTAATCTCAGAAACACAAATATTACCAGTTAAGACATTATATTGGCTTTAAGAAAACACAATATCAACAGAAATGATAATTTAATGGATATATTGTCACACAGTCACAAGGCCAGTTTTTTCACCAGATAATATCCATTTTGAGTATTGACCTTCACAGTTCATAATGCACGATCAGATTTTCATTTCACTTGGAAAATGTCAATTTTGATTCAATTAACGCCATCCATGGTTCAAAGTTCAGTATCGTGTGAAACCGAATGAAACCACCAGTCCGCGGATGTGCTGCTGTGGTAGCTGCCACCATTCCCGATGCAATGGTGCTTCCAATTGACGTAAGGTTTATACAGGAGGTTCAACTGCCCGTTCACGACGGCTTAGCATGTCCCAAGCATAATATATTTGATTTAAATCCGGGCTCATGGCTGGCCATGGAAGAGAAGTCACGGCTTCACTTTGAAATTAGGCGGTTACTGCGCGTGAACGATGCGACCTGGCGTTGTCATCCATTAACACAGGTTTTACAGCTAGAGGATGGTTGCCGAAATGATGAACAACAACTGGTTGTAAAACATCTCTGTGGTACTCATCACCTGTTAGGTTTCCTCGTATGGTGACCAAGTCCAACTTGCAATCATGCGAGATACACTCCCATATCATTACTGAGCCTTCACCGTAAGCGACAGTTGACTGGATGTTCCTTGGGGTATGCGCCGTATTTTCCTGTTAGCAAACTCTCATTCGTCTTCGGTTACATGAAGCAGAAACCGGTTCTCGTCAGACCAATGGATCCTCAAATTCAAACCACGTAGCGCTAAACACCATGCAAACTGTAGTGGTTGATATCGATCTGATAACATGGGACGTTTAATTACTCTCCTGGACTTCAGCCGGTTCCTCACTGTTCTGACTGACGACGTCTTCAGAACAAGGCTGGTTGGGAATGGCATCCGTCTGACCAAGCGATGCAGTGCCCTGTCTTCACGCTGCGATGGATGTTACATGTGGTCTTTCACGGTGTTGGTTTGGGTGTGTTTTCTCACATACCGGCTGCCTACTGTATAATGATAGCTCATCTAACGTCCAATAACTTTGAAGGAAATTCCTGTTTGCATGCCGATTATTTGCCATCTTTGCGCCTCCGATAATCGCCTTTGTACCACAGAGAATGACTACATTTTTCAATACACCGGACGTACATACCCACATTTGAAGCGTGGCATGAGAAGCATGGTTCATGTGCATGATATCTCGATATCGTACTTAACCGTCACACATGTATCTTTCAATGAAACATCAATCTTGTTAAAATCAATATTTGCATTTAAATTGCAACTCAGGATAACATGTTATAATTTATTATATCAAGGGTGTTGAACTTATGTCTTTGTGTATATGCTGGATTAATAATAAAAATATACAATTATCCCTTAATTACCCCTTTTGGTAAGAAGGAATATTTGATTTGCTTGGTTTTCAGCTGTGTCTGGAGTTCGACTCTCATTGTTCCTACATGATACCTTATTCATATTTGATTTGCTTGGTTTTCAGTGGTATCTGGAGGCCACTGTTTCTACAGAATACAGAATGCATTATATATATATTTGATTTGCTTGGTTTTCTTTCGTATCTGGGGGTCACTGTTTCTACATGATACCTTACTTATAGTTGATTTATTTCATTTTCAGTGGTATCTGGAGTTCGACTCTTATTGTTTCTGCATGATACCTTATTTATATTTGATTTGCTTGGTGCTCAGTGGTATCTGGAATTCACTGCTTCTACAGAATACAGAATACATTATTGATATTTGATTTGCTTTGTTTTCAGTGGTATCTGGAGCTCATTATTTCTACCTGATACCTTTTTTATATTTGACTTACTTCTTTTTCATTGATATCTGGAGCTCGACTCTCATTGTTTCTACCGGATACCTTATCTATATTTGATTGATTTCATTTTCAGTGCTATCTGGAGCTTGGCTGTCATTGCGTCTACCTGATACCTTATTTATATTTGATTTGCTTTATTTTCAGTGGTATCTGGAGCTTGGCTGTCATTGCGTCTACTTGATACCTTATTTATATTTGAATTGTTTTATTTTCAGTGGTATCTGGAGCTTGGCTGTCATTGCGTCTACCTGATACCTTATTTATATTTGATTTGCTTTATTTTCAGTGGTATCTGGAGCTTGGCTGTCATTGCGTCTACTTGATACCTTATTTATATTTGATTTGCTTTATTTTCAGTGCTATCTGGAGCTTGACTGTCATTGTTTCTACCTGATACCTTATCTATTTTTGATTTATTTCATTTTCAATGCTATCTGGAGCTTGGCTGTCATTGCGTCTACCTGATACCTTATTAATATTTGATTTGCTTTATTTTCAGTGGTATCTGGAGCTTGACTGTCATTGTTTCTACCTGATACCTTATCTATTTTTGATTTATTTCATTTTCAGTGCTATCTGTAGCTTGGCTGTCATTGCGTCTACCTGATACCTTATTAATATTTGATTTGCTTTATTTTCAGTGGTATCTGGAGCTTGACTGTCATTGTTTCTACCTGATACCTTATCTATTTTTGATTTATTTCATTTTCAGTGCTATCTGGAGCTTGGCTGTCATTGCGTCTACCTGATACCTTATTAATATTTGAATTGCTTTATTTTCAGTGGTATCTGGAGCTTGACTGTCATTGTTTCTACCTGATACCTTATCTATTTTTGATTTATTTCATTTTCAGTGCTATCTGGAGGTTGGCTGTCATTGCGTCTACCTGATACCTTATTAATATTTGATTTGCTTTATTTTCAGTGGTATCTGGAGCTTGACTGTCATTGTTTCTACCTGATACCTTATCTATTTTTGATTTATTTCATTTTCAGTGCTATCTGGAGCTTGGTTGTCATTGCGTCTACCTGATACCTTATTAATATTTGATTTGCTTTATTTTCAGTGGTATCTGGAGCTTGACTGTCATTGTTTATACCTGATACCTTATCTATATTTGATTTATTTCATTTTCAGTGCTATCTGGAGCTTGGCTGTCATTGCGTCTACCTGATACCTTATTAATATTTGATTTGCTTTATTTTCAGTGGTATCTAGAGCTTGACTGTTATTCTTTCTACCTGATACCTTATCTATTTTTGATTTATTTCATTTTCAGTGCTATCTGGAGCTTGGCTGTCATTGCGTCTACCTGATACCTTATTAATATTTGATTTGCTTTATTTTCAGTGGTATCTGGAGCTTGACTGTCATTGTTTCTAGCTGATACTTTATCTATATTTGATTTATTTCATTTTCAGTGCTATCTGGAGCTTGGCTGTCATTGCGTCTACCTGATACCTTATTAATATTTGATTTGCTTTATTTTCAGTGGTATCTGGAGCTTGACTGTCATTGTTTCTACCTGATACCTTATCTATTTTTGATTTATTTCATTTTCAGTGCTATCTGTAGCTTGGCTGTCATTGCGTCTACCTGATACCTTATTAATATTTGATTTGCTTTATTTTCAGTGGTATCTGGAGCTTGACTGTCATTGTTTCTACCTGATACCTTATCTATTTTTGATTTATTTCATTTTCAGTGCTATCTGGAGCTTGGCTGTCATTGCGTCTACCTGATACCTTATTAATATTTGATTTGCTTTATTTTCAGTGGTATCTGGAGCTTGACTGTCATTGTTTCTACCTGATACCTTATCTATTTTTGATTTATTTCATTTTCAGTGCTATCTGTAGCTTGGCTGTCATTGCGTCTACCTGATACCTTATTAATATTTGATTTGCTTTATTTTCAGTGGTATCTGGAGCTTGACTGTCATTGTTTCTACCTGATACTTTATCTATATTTGATTTATTTCATTTTCAGTGCTATCTGGAGCTTGGCTGTCATTGCGTCTACCTGATACCTTATTAATATTTGATTTGCTTTATTTTCAGTGGTATCTGGAGCTTGGCTGTCATTGTTTCTACCTGATACCTTATCTATTTTTGATTTATTTCATTTTCAGTGCTATCTGTAGCTTGGCTGTCATTGCGTCTACCTGATACCTTATTAATATTTGATTTGCTTTATTTTCAGTGGTATCTGGAGCTTGACTGTCATTGTTTCTACCTTATACCTTATCTATATTTGATTTATTTCATTTTCAGTGCTATCTGGAGCTTGGCTGTCATTGCGTCTACCTGATACCTTATTAATATTTGATTTGCTTTATTTTCAGTGGTATCTGGAGCTTGACTGTCATTGTTTCTACCTGATACCTTATCTATATTTGATTTCTTTCATTTTCAGTGCTATCTGGAGCTTGGCTGTCATTGCGTCTACCTGATACCTTATTTATATTTGATTTGCTTTATTTTCAGTGGTATCTGGAGCTTGACTGTCATTGTTTCTACCTGATACCTTATCTATTTTTGATTTATTTCATTTTCAGTGGTATCTGGAGCTTGGCTGTCATTGCGTCTACCTGATACCTTATTAATATTTGATTTGCTTTATTTTCAGTGGTATCTGGAGCTTGACTGTCATTGTTTCTACCTGATACCTTATCTATTTTTGATTTATTTCATTTTCAGTGCTATCTGGAGCTTGGCTGTCATTGCGTCTACCTGATACCTTATTACTATTTGATTTGCTTTATTTTCAGTGGTATCTGGAGCTTGACTGTCATTGTTTCTACCTGATACCTTATCTATATTTGATTTATTTCATTTTCAATGCTATCTGGAGCTTGGCTGTCATTGCGTCTACCTGATAACTTATTAATATTTGATTTGCTTTATTTTCAGTGGTATCTGGAGCTTGACTGTCATTGTTTCTACCTGATACCTTATCTATATTTGATTTATTTCATTTTCAGTGCTATCTGGAGCTTGGCTGTCATTGCGTCTACCTGATACCTTATTAATTTTTGATTTGCTTTATTTTCAGTGGTATCTGGAGCTTGGCTGTCATTGCGTCTACTTGATACCTTATTTATATTTGATTTGCTTTATTTTCAGTGGTATCTGGAGCTTGACTGTCATTGCGTCTATCTGATACCTTATTTATATTTGAATTATTTCATTTTCAGTGCTATCTGGAGCTTGGCTGTCATTGCGTCTACCTGATACCTTATTTATATTTGAATTGCTTTATTTTCAGTAGTATCTGGAGCTTGACTGTCATTGTTTCTACCTGATACCTTATTTATATTTGATTTATTTCATTTTCAGTGGTATCTGGAGCTTGGCTGTCATTGCGTCTACCTGATACCTTATTTATATTTGAATTGCTTTATTTGCAGTGGTATCTGGAGCTTGGCTGTCATTGCGTCTACCTGATACCTTATTAATATTTGATTTGCTTTATTTTCAGTGGTATCTGGAGCTTGACTGTCATTGTTTCTACCTGATACCTTATCTATTTTTGATTTATTTCATTTTCAGTGCTATCTGGAGCTTGGCTGTCATTGCGTCTACCTGATACCTTATTACTATTTGATTTGCTTTATTTTCAGTGGTATCTGGAGCTTGACTGTCATTGTTTCTACCTGATACCTTATCTATATTTGATTTATTTCATTTTCAATGCTATCTGAAGCTTGGCTGTCATTGCGTCTACCTGATACCTTATTAATATTTGATTTGCTTTATTTTCAGTGGTATCTGGAGCTTGACTGTAATTGTTTCTACCTGATACCTTATCTATATTTGATTTATTTCATTTTCAGTGCTATCTGGAGCTTGGCTGTCATTGCGTCTACCTGATACCTTATTAATATTTGATTTGCTTTATTTTCAGTGGTATCTGGAGCTTGACTGTCATTGTTTCTACCTGATACCTTATCTATATTTGATTTATTTCATTTTCAGTGCTATCTGGAGCTTGGCTGTCATTGCGTCTACCTGATACCTTATTAATATTTGATTTGCTTTATTTTCAGTGGTATCTGGAGCTTGACTGTCATTGTTTCTACCTGATACCTTATCTATTTTTGATTTATTTCATTTTCAGTGCTATCTGGAGCTTGGCTGTCATTGCGTCTACCTGATACCTTATTAATTTTTGATTTGCTTTATTTTCAGTGGTATCTGGAGCTTGGCTGTCATTGCGTCTACTTGATACCTTATTTATATTTGATTTGCTTTATTTTCAGTGGTATCTGGAGCTTGACTGTCATTGCGTCTACCTGATACCTTATTTATATTTGAATTATTTCATTTTCAGTAGTATCTGGAGCTTGGCTGTCATTGCGTCTACCTGATGCCTTATTTATATTTGAATTGCTTTATTTTCAGTAGTATCTGGAGCTTGACTGTCATTGTTTCTACCTGATACCTTATTTATATTTGATTTATTTCATTTTCAGTGGTATCTGGAGCTTGGCTGTCATTGCGTCTACCTGATACCTTATTAATTTTTGATTTGCTTTATTTTCAGTGGTATCTGGAGCTTGGCTGTCATTGCGTCTACTTGATACCTTATTTATATTTGATTTGCTTTATTTTCAGTGGTATCTGGAGCTTGACTGTCATTGCGTCTATCTGATACCTTATTTATATTTGAATTATTTCATTTTCAGTGCTATCTGGAGCTTGGCTGTCATTGCGTCTACCTGATACCTTATTTATATTTGAATTGCTTTATTTTCAGTAGTATCTGGAGCTTGACTGTCATTGTTTCTACCTGATACCTTATTTATATTTGATTTATTTCATTTTCAGTGGTATCTGGAGCTTGGCTGTCATTGCGTCTACCTGATACCTTATTTATATTTGAATTGCTTTATTTGCAGTGGTATCTGGAGCTTGGCTGTCATTGCGTCTACCTGATACCTTATTAATATTTGATTTGCTTTATTTTCAGTGGTATCTGGAGCTTGACTGTCATTGTTTCTACCTGATACCTTATCTATTTTTGATTTATTTCATTTTCAGTGCTATCTGGAGCTTGGCTGTCATTGCGTCTACCTGATACCTTATTACTATTTGATTTGCTTTATTTTCAGTGGTATCTGGAGCTTGACTGTCATTGTTTCTACCTGATACCTTATCTATATTTGATTTATTTCATTTTCAATGCTATCTGAAGCTTGGCTGTCATTGCGTCTACCTGATACCTTATTAATATTTGATTTGCTTTATTTTCAGTGGTATCTGGAGCTTGACTGTAATTGTTTCTACCTGATACCTTATCTATATTTGATTTATTTCATTTTCAGTGCTATCTGGAGCTTGGCTGTCATTGCGTCTACCTGATACCTTATTAATATTTGATTTGCTTTATTTTCAGTGGTATCTGGAGCTTGACTGTCATTGTTTCTACCTGATACCTTATCTATATTTGATTTATTTCATTTTCAGTGCTATCTGGAGCTTGGCTGTCATTGCGTCTACCTGATACCTTATTAATATTTGATTTGCTTTATTTTCAGTGGTATCTGGAGCTTGACTGTCATTGTTTCTACCTGATACCTTATCTATTTTTGATTTATTTCATTTTCAGTGCTATCTGGAGCTTGGCTGTCATTGCGTCTACCTGATACCTTATTAATTTTTGATTTGCTTTATTTTCAGTGGTATCTGGAGCTTGGCTGTCATTGCGTCTACTTGATACCTTATTTATATTTGATTTGCTTTATTTTCAGTGGTATCTGGAGCTTGACTGTCATTGCGTCTACCTGATACCTTATTTATATTTGAATTATTTCATTTTCAGTAGTATCTGGAGCTTGGCTGTCATTGCGTCTACCTGATGCCTTATTTATATTTGAATTGCTTTATTTTCAGTAGTATCTGGAGCTTGACTGTCATTGTTTCTACCTGATACCTTATTTATATTTGATTTATTTCATTTTCAGTGGTATCTGGAGCTTGGCTGTCATTGCGTCTACCTGATACCTTATTTATATTTGATTTGCTTTATTTTCAGTGGTATCTGGAGATTGGCTGTCATTGCGTCTACCTGATACCTTATTTATATTTGATTTATTTAATTTTCAGTGGTATCTGGAGCTTGGCTGTCATTGCGTCTACTTGATACCTTATTTATATTTGAATTGCTTTATTTTCAGTGGTATCTGAAACTTGGCTGTCGTTGCGTCTACCTGATACCTTATTACTATTTGATTTGCTTTATTTTCAGTGGTATCTGGAGCTTGACTGTCATTGTTTCTACCTGATACCTTATCTATATTTGATTTATTTCATTTTCAATGCTATCTGGAGCTTGGCTGTCATTGCGTCTACCTGATACCTTATTAATATTTGATTTGCTTTATTTTCAGTGGTATCTGGAGCTTGTCTGTCATTGTTTCTACCTGATACCTTATCTATTTTTGATTTATTTCATTTTCAGTGCTATCTGGATCTTGGCTGTCATTGCGTCTACCTGATACCTTATTAATATTTGATTTGCTTTATTTTCAGTGGTATCTGGAGCTTGGCTGTCATTGCGTCTACTTGATACCTTATTTATATTTGAATTGCTTTATTTTCAGTGGTATCTGAAACTTGGCTGTCGTTGCGTCTACCTGATACCTTATTAATATTTGATTTGCTTTATTTTCAGTGGTATCTGGAGCTTGACTGTCATTGTTTCTACCTGATACCTTATCTATATTTGATTTATTTCATTTTCAGTGCTATATGGAGCTTGGCTGTCATTGCGTCTACCTGATACCTTATTAATATTTGATTTGCTTTATTTTCAGTGGTATCTGGAGCTTGACTGTCATTGTTTCTACCTGATACCTTATCTATATTTGATTTATTTCATTTTCAGTGCTATCTGGAGCTTGGCTGTCATTGCGTCTACCTGATACCTTATTAATTTTTGATTTGCTTTATTTTCAGTGGTATCTGGAGCTTGGCTGTCATTGCGTCTACTTGATACCTTATTTATATTTGATTTGCTTTATTTTCAGTGGTATCTGGAGCTTGATTGTCATTGCGTCAACCTGATACCTTATTTATATTTGAATTATTTCATTTTCAGTAGTATCTGGAGCTTGGCTGTCATTGCGTCTACCTGATGCCTTATTTATATTTGAATTGCTTTATTTTCAGTAGTATCTGGAGCTTGACTGTCTTTGTTTCTACCTGATACCTTATTTATATTTGATTTATTTCATTTTCAGTGGTATCTGGAGCTTGGCTGTCATTGCGTCTACCTGATACCTTATTTATATTTGATTTGCTTTATTTTCAGTGGTATCTGGAGCTTGGCTGTCATTACGTCTACCTGATACCTTATTTATATTTGATTTATTTAATTTTCAGTGGTATCTGGAGCTTGGCTGTCATTGCGTCTACTTGATGCCTTATTTATATTTGAATTGCTTTATTTTCAGTAGTATCTGGAGCTTGACTGTCTTTGTTTCTACCTGATACCTTATTTATATTTGATTTATTTCATTTTCAGTGGTATCTGGAGCTTGGCTGTCATTGCGTCTACCTGATACCTTATTTATATTTGAATTGCTTTATTTTCAGTGGTATCTGAAACTTGGCTGTCGTTGCGTCTACCTGATACCTTATTTATATTTGATTTGCTTTATTTTCAGTGCTATCTGGAGCTTGGCTGTCATTGCGTCTACCTGATACCTTATTAATTTTTGATTTGCTTTATTTTCAGTGGTATCTGGAGCTTGGCTGTCATTGCGTCTACCTGATACCTTATTTATATTTGATTTGCTTTATTTTCAGTGGTATCTGGAGCTTGACTGTCATTGCGTCTATCTGATACCTTATTTATATTTGAATTATTTCATTTTCAGTGCTATCTGGAGCTTGGCTGTCATTGCGTCTACCTGATACCTTATTTATATTTGAATTGCTTTATTTTCAGTAGTATCTGGAGCTTGACTGTCATTGTTTCTACCTGATACCTTATTTATATTTGATTTATTTCATTTTCAGTGGTATCTGGAGCTTGGCTGTCATTGCGTCTACCTGATACCTTATTTATATTTGAATTGCTTTATTTTCAGTGGTATCTGGAGCTTGGCTGTCATTGCGTCTACCTGATACCTTATTAATATTTGATTTGCTTTATTTTCAGTGGTATCTGGAGCTTGACTGTCATTGTTTCTACCTGATACCTTATCTATTTTTGATTTATTTCATTTTCAGTGCTATCTGGAGCTTGGCTGTCATTGCGTCTACCTGATACCTTATTAATATTTGATTTGCTTTATTTTCAGTGGTATCTGGAGCTTGAATGTCATTGTTTCTACCTGATACCTTATCTATTTTTGATTTATTTCATTTTCAGTGCTATCTGGAGCTTGGCTGTCATTGCGTCTACCTGATACCTTATTAATTTTTGATATGCTTTATTTTCAGTGGTATCTGGAGCTTGGCTGTCATTGCGTCTACTTGATACCTTATTTATATTTGATTTGCTTTATTTTCAGTGGTATCTGGAGCTTGACTGTCATTGCGTCTACCTGATACCTTATTTATATTTGAATTATTTCATTTTCAGTTGTATCTGGAGCTTGGCTGTCATTGCGTCTACCTGATGCCTTATTTATATTTGAATTGCTTTATTTTCAGTAGTATCTGGAGCTTGACTGTCATTGTTTCTACCTGATACCTTATTTATATTTGATTTATTTCATTTTCAGTGGTATCTGGAGCTTGGCTGTCATTGCGTCTACCTGATACCTTATTTATATTTGATTTGCTTTATTTTCAGTGGTATCTGGAGCTTGGCTGTCATTGCGTCTACCTGATACCTTATTTATATTTGATTTATTTAATTTTCAGTGGTATCTGGAGCTTGGCTGTCATTGCGTCTACTTGATACCTTATTTATATTTGAATTGCTTTATTTTCAGTGGTATCTGAAACTTGGCTGTCGTTGCGTCTACCTGATACCTTATTTATATTTGATTTGCTTTATTTTCAGTGCTATCTGGAGCTTGGCTGTCATTGCGTCTACTTGATACCTTATTTATATTTGAATTGCTTTATTTTCAGTGGTATCTGAAACTTGGCTGTCATTGCGTCTACCTGATACCTTATTTATATTTGATTTGCTTTATTTTCAGTGGTATCTGGAGCTCATTGTTTCTACAGATACCTTATTTATATTTGATGTACATCGTTTTCATTGATATCTGGAGCTCGACTCTCATTCTGTCTACATGATACCTTATTTATATTTGATTTATTTCATTTTCAGTGGTATCTGGAGCTCGACTGTCATTGTTTGCACGGGATATCTTATTTATACCGTTGTTACACTTTTTCAACACTACAACAGCTACCCTATAATAACTACAATGTATACACAATCCCATGCACAATTGAAGTTTCCAGCAGTAACTATTTGCAATCTAAGCCCACTAAATAAAAGTGCTGTAAAGAATGATTCCAGAATAGACAATTACTATTCAAGTGTCAGTATAATGGGTGAATTTGCTGAAACTATTAACTGGACAGATCCATTCTATGAAGCGGAGGGATTCTTCAAAAATTCATCAATGGAGGAAGCACTTGCTGTGTACAAAAAAGAATTTATCTTAGACCAGAGTTTCTTTGATCATAAACGTTTAGATTTAGACAAGTTCACGATAGTTTCGATTACTCAAAGTGGGTCTTGTTTGACTTTTAATCATGATGGAATACTAGCTACAACGCATACCGGTTCTAGATTCAACCTAAAGCTTTGGATAGATGTTCACGTGAAAGACAGCTACTTCGGAGAATCATTCGGAGATGGTGTCAAGGTATTTTTAGTTATTAATTTTGTCTCCTAGTCGTTTTAAAACACTATTATTGAATTTATGTAGAATTTAACGTTAATGTGTATAAACCGTGCCGTTTAATTTGCATAATACGTGGCGTTTAATTTATATAGAACGTTATTGTGAAATTTGCATAGTGACGTTTAATTTGTATAAAAACGTGACGTTTAATTTGTATAAAAACGTGACGTTTAATTTGTATAAAAACGTGGCGCTTAATTTGTATAAAAACGTGACGTTTAATTTGTATAAAAACGTGGCTCTTAATTTGCATAAAAACGTGACGTTTAATTTGTATAGAAGGTGCCGTTTAATTTGTATAGAACGTGTTGTGAAATTTGTATAGTGACGTTTAATTTATATAAAAACGTGGCGTTTAATTTGCATAGTGACGTTTAATTTATATAGTATGTGAACTTTGTTTTGTATAAAACGTAGCGTTTAATTTGTATAAAACGTGGCTTTAATTTGCATAGAATATGACGTTTTATTTGTATAGTATGTGTCGCTTAATTTGTAAAAAACGTAGCGTTTAATTTGTATAAAACGTGGTGTTTAATTTGTATAGTGACGTTTAATTTATATAGTATGAGGCGTTTGATTTGTATAAAAACGTGACGCTTATGTTGCAGTGGCGTTTAATTTATATAGTATGTGTCGTTTTTGAACTTTGAACTTTATTGGTATTAAGTCTTCAGACATATACAAGATAATATGGTACATGATACATCAAATAATAATAACGAATACAAAATACTACTTAAATTAAGATATATGTGTATATGACATAAATTACAATAGTTTTGAAAATTCTCTGACAAATTTACAAACATTTGTCAGCAATTGTTCATGACATATTGATAGCATTCCTTTCATTTTATTTATATTTGGGTTATTATAGAAATATGGCGGTATGTATTTACACCTCAACAGATTTATATCAGTACTTTTACAAGTGAATAAATAATGAAACTCATCACCAATGCCATCGTTACAAAATTTACAGATTCTTTTTTCCTTTGGGATATTCTTCCATCTTCCTGTTTCTATTTGAATTTTCATATTGCAAGTTCTTAGTTTACACAACCAGGTAAAATTGACTTGCGATAATATTAACAAATACAGTTCTAATTTAAATTCATTTTTGAACAGACCATAAAATTGTCCTCTTCAACTTTTATTCATATTAGAGAACCATGACTGTTATAAATTGGTTTTGTAAAATACGCTTAGATTGCAATTTGATACATTGGTGACTATGATTTGTTTGATTTGTATAAAACGTGACGCTTAAGTTGTATTGTGGCGTTTAATTTGTATAATATATGACGTTTAATTTGTATAAAACGTAGCGTTTAATTTGGATAGAATATGACGTTTGATTTGTGTAGAACGTGGCTTTTAATTTGTATAGAACGTGGCTTTTAATTTGTATAGAACGTGGCTTTTAATTTGTATAGAACGTAGCGATTTATTTATATACAACGGGTAATCAGAGGCCGTATATAAATCCATAGAGGACGGACAATAGAATGCATTTGGCCAATAGAAAAAAAGACACTGGACAAACAATGTCATTATGATAGAAATTGAAGTGCTCACGTTTATCTCAAAGTCATGGAACACTATACATTTATTTCCCTTGCATAAGGGAGATATGAAAATTTGTTCACCCGAGAAAATTCATATTTCCCGAGGGCAACGCCCAAGGGAAATATGACTATTTCGAGGGTGAACAAATTTTCATATCTCCCTTATGCAACGGAAATGAATGTTTTATTCCACCAGGCCAACGTTTTGGTGAATTGAGTCCTTGTTTAACAAAAGTTCTTCAATTTCATTTTCGTCTGCCAAATGAAATATTTTGGCCATCTTTGTTTACAAAATTATTATTTCGGAACATCTCTGGAGTTATCTTTAGTAACATGGAATACCGTTATATGACTAAAGCGAGATAACTCGCGTTAAATCTTGAGAATTTCGAATAAGGGAAATACGATATTCTTGAGAGGGAAATACGATGTTGTTGAGAGGGAAATACGATGTTTTAATAAATGTCACGTGGTATTGTTTGGACCAATCAAATTTCTCTATAAGTAGAATAAATATTATAGAGTGGAATAATATTTGTAGTAACTTTGTGTTTGAGGTCATTTTGGTACAGTTGAGGTAAGTAGTTAGTGTCATTGGGGTTGTTCAGTGCAAAAACACCATACATATAACATAGAAAACCGTTTTTTGCAGGTCACACCCATATGATTGATTGAAACATTCAATGCTGCCATATTAATTCCATAAAATTTACAAAATTTCAACCTTTTAAATTGTTATGACAAACTCTTACATAAAGATGTTGAAAGTGGTCAGTATTTCGTAGTTTTGTTTGTTTGTTTCTTCGATGGTGTTTAACGCCACTTTCAACAATATTACAGGTATATCGTGGCGGTCAGTTGTATTGGTGCAGGAAACCGGGGGACCCGGAGAAAACCACCGACTTGTATCATGTCACTGGCAAACTTTATCCCACCTCGCCCTGGTCGAGATTCGAACTCACATCAGTGTTGATAGGCACTGATTGCATGGATAGTTGTAGATCCAACTACCATATGATCATGGCCATTACGGCCCCCAGTATTTTGTAAAAGTAAAGAGATGGTATAAATATGGTCTCCTGTTTTTATATTTTCAGAATACATTACTACATTATATTCTATTTTTAGTTCATAGTTCACGAACCAACAGAAGACCCGGATTTTGTTGGATCGAGTGGGTATTATGTATCTCCAGGTCGAGAAGTTTTTGCTCTAGTAACCAAAAATCAGGTATAACTTGAACGTCTTTAAATAGCATACCTCTCTTAACGGTGTATTAGACAACGGCAAGTCTACTTTCCTACGGTATACCACCTATTTCCCGACGCGAAGCAGAGTGAAAATGTTGGTGTCGAATGGAACAATAAGATTGCTCTTGTCGGGATAACCAGTAAATAATTCTTCAATTCTATCAAATGTAACTGTGGAATTTTGAAAAATATATCTATCAAAAATAAAAACATAACTGCCTAAGAAAAGTTTGAAAATACCGAAGAGGCAATCAGAAGCCGTAAAAAGGACAAAGGACAAACAATGATGCATTAAGCTAAAGATCGAGCATCACGAACTTCAATAAAAATCGGGGGTGAACTCGGGTGCCTCGGAAGGATAGATAAAAGTATTAATTAAATTATTAACAAGAAAAAATGTCTAAAATAAGGTGCATGGATCTACAAAGAAAGATATTATATGATTTTTTTTTATTATCTAAAGCTGTCAAGCATATGTCATTGAATGAGAGTTGAAGGTGAACATCATGGTATTATTTTATTTGACTTTATAGTTTGAGTATTTGCCTAGTCCATATCAAGCCATGGATGGTATGACTTGTCGATCACATGTAAACAGTGACGGTAGTGAATATTCAAAATCAAAATGTTTAAGGGACTGCTATGAAAGATATCTATACAATGTATGTGGATGCGTTGATATTTTATCGAGGGGTAAGTATTATGCATAAGAGAATTTATCTAACATCTTAAACATATGACTGCATATGCCCCGTTCTGATTCCCGGATTGTCGTGTTGTCCGACCTTATCTCTTTATTTTTTTATTTTCTTTTTACATAAGAGAATATGACCGGCATATGCAAGTTGTTGGTACCATAAGATTGTATGGATATGTGGACGTGAATACGATAAATAAAAGAAAATGACATGAAATAATAAAGAACCTTTAGTGAAAATAAATATGCAAACAGAAAGTGAAAAAATGGGGTGTAATTCCATGTCACTAACGCCTGTGTTTGCAGATACAAAATTAATTAGTTATGCATGTATATACCCTTGACTGGGGCATAGTATGTGGCCTTCTGGGAAAGAGAATACAATTAAATGCCAAATTTAATTTGTTAGTCTGCTCTTCAAACTATTAAATAATTATCAAGTCGGTCCAACTGTGTTGCTACATGTAACTGAATATAAATTTGTATTTTGTAAAATTGTTATTCAATTTCGATTTCTGTTTCTGAAATATTAAAAAAAAAACGTTAACAAATTAATTTGTATACACAATGTATCGATAATTGTAACGTAAAACTGTTGATTATTGTGCATGTCTATATCAGATGATGTTCGTGTCGTTTAACAGTAACACGACGGGTGTCAGTAGTTGAGTAGGAACTGCTATCCCTTTCGAAGCACATGAGTTCAACCCCGGATTTTAGTGGGGTTCGCGTTGCTCGGTTTTTAGTTTTCTGTGTAGTATTTTGTTGAGCATTGCTTGTCTTTTTGGCCATTGTAGTGTTGATCATTTTATTTACCGCTTCTGATTGCCCTTTGGGAATTTCAAATATATTATTCTATCGCTTTAGATTCTATTAGATAAGGTGACACAATATGTTAGTTCTGATAGTGTTCATTTAAAATCATGTCTCGGCTTCCCTTTCTCTTACCTATTGTGTAATAAAACTATTTTGTAATGATCAATACGGTTAGTTGGTTGGTTCATGGTGCTTAACGCCACTTTCAATAATATTTCAGTTATATTGTGGCGGTCTGTTTTATTAGTGAAGGAAACCGGAGTACCCGGAGAAAACCACCGACCTGTCGCAAGTCACTGACAAACTTTATTACATAATTTTATATCGAATACGCCTCGCCTTGAACGAAGTACGAACTCACAACTTTAGTGGTGATATCAACTGATAGCATAGGTAGTCTTAAATCCAACTATCATGCGATCACGACCACGATGGCCCTTTGATCAATACGAGTGTTTGTGGACCTCATTGTATATTATCAGAATTGTGAAAGCATTGTACGTGTATACATATGCCTATATACTTTGGGTTAGGGAATAATATAATTATTATTAAAACTAAGGTTCTCCTCCCTCCGGTATTAGGTGACCTTATCAGAGTTTTGTTATCCTGTTTACACTCTTTGGTTTTATTCCTCCCAAAGATTTTAATTTATTTGGCTCTCCAACCTTTTGACTTTAAGCGTACCTGATGAAGGTTATTCCAGAAACGCGTTGTGTGCACTAAACTGGATATCTGCGTTTTAACGCCATATTCAACAGCATGTCCATTATATCATGGTGATCAGTTCTATTGCTGGGGTACCACGATAAACCACCCATACCTTCCGTAAATCAATGATAACAATTGTCAACATAAATGTTGCATCCGGTACACCTCGTCACGGGTGGTGAATCGTGTTCTAAAGGTACTACTTACAGTGCAAATTATAATCCAACAATCACACGATCTGTGCACACGACGGCCGCCATATTTGTAGGAAAATCGTATGTAAATGTGTTTTCTTTTATGCTGTTCCAAGCACAATAATCGCTCTTGTTAGTGATGCCATGTCGTCTATAGCGAGTCTATGAGTATTGAAAAGGATACCAGATTATTGTCTATGCTAAATATATTGCATTTTCTTTGTATTAGCGACACTTATATTTCCATTCGCAACTGTCGGCATCGAGATCGTTCTTGTAACTAAAATTGTCGATCGTCACTGTTATGTTCTTATTATTCTATTTCCAGTTGAGTTGAAATGGTTACACATAAATAATTCTTTTCTATTTATTTTTAGACGAACTGTATTGTTCAAAGTATGATTATGCAAGATGTGCAAAAGGTGCAAGAGGTATGTTATAATTCAAGCCACATTTGTTGATAAAAAGGAGTCCACTTGTATCGTATAAAGCCTTAAAATGTTAGGTTTAGTTTTTTATTGTGCTTAGATCCACTTTCAACAATATTTCAGTTATATCGTGGCGGTCAGTTTTATTGGTAGAGGAAAGCGAATTTTACAAGGCAATGTAGCTAGGCATTTATGTGGTTGAGATTGGGTTAAATTTCAGTTCTCCCGTGAATACAATACTTATTGGAGTGTGCCATTGTTGATGAACGCCAAATGGGCAATAATGATGATGATGATGATGTCCGCTTTGTTCTATGCCAACACGGTTCGTTGGAATTTTAGAGTACTAGCTGAATGAAATAGCTTAGATATGTCACTCCACTCGGACACGTTATTGATTTCCTAGTTAACCAGTCTACAGTGCTGCGTGCTTCGCGGAGAAGCAACAAATACCAATATTATAGACTTTGGTTTGACCCGATCGTTGCTCGAACACACGATATACCGTACTCTAGGCGAGCACGTAAATCATTGCACCACCACCGATATGGTTAAGACTAATTGGAAGAGGAACGCCAGGACTGGTGTTTCAATCGACCAATCAGCGATGAGCCAACTAAATCTTTAGGCATCAAAACCGAGTACACGTCAAGAGCTGTTGTCCAATTGGTCAGTGTATTTAACTGTGTTGCGTATAATTGAACCGTCAAAGATGAACAAAGGCTGTATGACATGACCCGAAACGGGATTTTATTAGATAATAGTCTATTGCCAAAGCTAGAAAATATACATAAAGACACAACAAACATCTAATTTTAATTGACATGTGATTTCATTCGACCAGGAGCTCGATTCAACGATCTGCCGCATTCTATGCGAGCACGGAAACCATTACACCACCAATATAGAGCAGTAGATATGTGGTCCTACAATCGTTGTTGCAAACATATGCATACCTGTCAACAGTTTTGGCATGGAGCAACACCAATGAGCACTTGAGTTCACCCTCGGTTTTTAGTGGGGTTCGTGTTACTCGATCTTTAGTTTTATGTGTATGTTTTGTAGATCTTTGTGTGTCCTTTTGTACTTTTTCTTTTGGCCATTGTTTTGTCTGTTCTTCAATATACGGATTATGATTACCCCTTTGGTATCTTCAAACTCTTCTTATTCAAAATGTATATGTTTCGTTTTGGTGAATTTCTTTTTCGTCACGGACTAGTCTATATTGTAGAACAACTATCGGCCGTTATAATTACTTATGAAACTTTTTTCTACTCTAGATAAGTTCAATGGAAATCCTGAGCTATCTGAGTCGTGTAATTGTCAGCTGTCCTGCAAGTCTGCATATTATGACGTTACCTTGACAACATTAGTGTTTCCATCAGATTTTTACAAAGAATACTTTTGGCTACTTGCGAAGCAGCAAGGAGATATTGACTACCATAGGTAGATATTATGTTTCACGAAAAGATTGTATGGTAGTAGATTTAATCCAGATACGGGTTAGGGTTAGGGTTATGGGGTTTACGTTTTGACGCCATTTCAACAATATTTCAGTTATATACCGGTATATGGTGGCGAATATGTATAGATTAATGCATGCCTTTTTCCATATCAGGACTGTTATCATTCCGAGTGACCGGTCAGAGGGCTTTATCACATATTTCAACATTGAATTAAAAAGAACAAAATTTACTTCTAACACAGACACCAAACTTATATGGATATGAGTGATCAATATCGGTTGAGGGCTGATAACAGTCCTGTTATGGAAAAAGTGATGCATAGATCTATTTATAGAAAGGCTTGATATCGTGTTATCAGATTTTTGCCCCGATATCTGCCCATGGGCTGATATCGCTGTGGCAGATCCGGTGTTTACGTATGGGCAAAATCGACGTTATTACTTATAAATATGTGATAATTATGTTTTAGATATTGTAATTTCGACGATAATGGTTTTGTCACATTTTAGTTAGTTGGTAATATCAGTAGCTTCACGCCAGTGTGTCTCATTTGGGTGTGACGCGTGATCGGCCAATTTGGAGTAAACTTGACACGGGAGCTTAAAATATAACATACGAGAAAACTGGAAAGGTAGTAGTGCGGG
This sequence comes from Bathymodiolus septemdierum, assembly GCA_963383655.1. Classification (NCBI taxonomy): domain Eukaryota; kingdom Metazoa; phylum Mollusca; class Bivalvia; order Mytilida; family Modiolidae; genus Bathymodiolus; species Bathymodiolus septemdierum. The sequence continues at coordinate 26,083,667 of OY726524.1, read as the reverse complement.
ATGGGTGAAATGATCAGGAAAAAAACGTCAACTAGTGTAATGTGTTAACAGTGACTCGGGGAATCGTAGAAAAGGCGGACTAGATTGTGGGATTGGACACCCGCAATGAAATCCCACCCATTTAGCTTGATCAATGATTTTACTGCTTTTTGTATGTTTGATGGTGTGTAAAGGCGTTGACTGAAGTACTGTCATTAGTGCTACAAATAAATATGTACTGTCAGTGATAAGATTAGTGTTATGGTGTTTAACGCCACTTTCAACAATATTTCAGTTATATCGTGGAGGTTAGTTTTAATGGTGGAGGAAATCGGGGTACCCTGAGAAAACCACTGTAAGTCACTGACAAACTTTATCACATAATGTTGTATCGAGTACACCACGCCTGTGTACTGTCAACTATTCTCTAAATCTCCATAATATAAAAAAAATGCATTCAATACTTACAATTACATATTATTATCATTATTATAGTAAATAAGAATTTTTGCAACAGCTGCTATTTGTGCATTTTCTATTAGTTTCTAGAGTGGCATCTAAAAGGAGCCCCACAACTGGCCGTGGCTACATGTTTGTCCACTTTTATTGAATTCTTGAATCCAAATTCGGTTGTTCTAAATTAATTGAGGCCATAATGTAATCATTCGCATTTAGGAGATTGAATTGACCAAACATTTCTTCTCGGAAGTTAATACTTACCTACATTTAACATATCAAATATTAATATCAGCGTTTTCTACAGCATTTCTATTAGAGCGAGTGATGTCCTTTTAATGGCTTAGTTGTTGGTTGTTTGTTTTTTCATTCCAGAAAAAACTTTCTGCGTTTTCATATCTATTATGATCAGCTGAAAACTGTTATTTCTAAGCAAATTCCCAAATATTCATCTGTTGGAGATATTTTAGGTGAGTATTGCATAGCAACGTTTAATTTGCATAACAGATATATATGATTGATTGATTTATTTATTATGTCTAACGCCACTTTCAGCAATATTTCAGCAATATCATGGCGACCAGTTTAGTGGTGGAAGAAGCCGGAGAAAACCATCGACCATGGGCAAGCAACTGGTAAACTTTATCATTTACGGCTGCGAGTCGGGTGCACCCTTTTTCTGGGTTCGTGCCCGGCTTTGTAAATTACAAAAAGAGTGCACTCGACTCGCAGCCGCAAGTGATAAAGTTTACCAGTTGCTTGCCCATGGTCGGTGGTTCTCTACGGGACTCCGGCTTCTTCCACCATTAAAACTAGTCGCCATGATATAGCTGAAATATTGCTGAAAGCGGCGTCAAGCACCAAAAATCAAATCAAATCATATTTATGGATGTTTAATTTTCTAGTAACGTTTTGATTAAACAGCCGATATACGAGTATTTTAAACGGGCAATGTCGTTGATTTTGGTGATTTTGTTTGTCCATATATTTTTGACAAGGAGTACAACAACAACAATAAACATAAATTAACACTAATTATCGGGGCCCTCGAGATCTGATTGCAGGATAAATAGATATATTGCTGTTAGTAATTTGCCAATTTAAAATGTTGCCTATCAGCGTTCTTTTGTAAATGATGTGATAATCCATTTAATTTATATTTTAAGCGGACCTTGGTGGACAAATGGGTATACTGCTAGGTGCCAGCATCATAACGTTAACAGAACTAGGAGAATTTCTGTTTTTCTCGGTGCGTCTACTCTTCAGTCGAATCAGAAAAAGAACGCAAAATAGAGAGAAAAACATGCGTTTGTAGGAAAGATGGACATAAAATGGCTGAAATGTAAAACCGTCGATGTTTCATCTATAGACATATTCCTTTCTCTTCTGGGGCGATCAAGAAGGATTAAGAATTCGTATGAAATTAACATTTTCTCAGTTATATTTGTGTATAAACATATCCCGTTTATTGTTGTATAGTGGAGTACGTTCAATCAATCAATCAATCAAAGTTTTATTTAAAGTCGGTACATTTTATAACAATACAACATAAGCTCTCAAGAGCTTTTCAAACCGACATGCATAACAAAATTACATAAATTAAATACAGCACAACAAAAACATGTCATTCAATACAAAACCAATACACATCCAGACAAACCTATGCATACATCTCTGTGTTTTGACCTCTGGACCCCCACAAGTGCCTCTCTGCGCACCCACTGTCACAGGACCAGAGGTCAAAACAGAAAAATTATGCAAATTATAACCAGTCTATATTTAAGCAAAGAAGCAAATTAACTCAAACACATAAAACATTCATGTACTTTTAAAACATATTTTTAAAAATATTCATGCAGAAATAGCCAAGCACTAAAATAGAGCACAAGTTAAACTGAAAAGCATCAAGTTAAAAAAAAAAAAAAAAAAAAAAAAAAAAAATTTAAAATTGTTTTTTGGTTGGTATATGCTTTGATTAGAAACATATAAATAACAATAAAAAAATAAAAAATAAAAAAGCTGGAAAGAGCTTTTTTAAACTGACATACAAATTACACATTCAGGTATATATATATACCCACAAAAATACATGGACATACATTGACAAACATATAAAAATTCAAGCATAATTAAAATACAGCAGCAGATAATTAGGTTATAAGCACTACGAAAACAAGCACTACCCTAATAAAGTAGGGATTAAAATACAAAATAAAGCAAGCACATAAGCAGAGCCATGCAAGAAATATATGTATAGCAAAGCGAAAACAAAAATTTTAAATGCACATCACTGAGACATGGCCCGGAAAACCTTGCGGAATAAAAGTTCTAGGAACAAAAAGAACACGAGCACCCATCCCCATCCCATTTGCTTATCAAGTTTTTAAAATTATTTAAACTTATTCCCTCACGCAAGTCATTTGGAAGTTCGTTCCACAATTTTGCTGCACCATATCTCAGTGAATGCAGACCATACCTGGTGGTTTTAACTCTTGGTATGTTGACAGTGTTGTTGTATCTAAAAGAGTAAGAACTTTTCTTTATAGTTACTAAATCATGTAAATATACAGGAGTTTGTTTATTTATTATCTTAAAAACTTCTATAGCCATCGAACGTAATCTCCTTAATCTCAGTGAAGGTAACTGTGATTTTTCAAGTAAATTTTCATAGGAGCTGTCTGAATCGTTATAAATGAACCTTAAAGCCCTTTCTTGTATTTTCTCTAATTTCTTTGTGTTACTTTCGCCACAAAAATGCCAAACTAAAGGGCAATAGTTAAAATTTGACAATATAAAAGAATAATAAATTGTAAGCTTGCCAAGTTTACTCAAGTTTTTTCCAATGCGTTTTAGAACATTTAGTTGCTGAGAAGCCTTTTTACAAATATGTGATACATGAGAATTACATGTTAATTTAAAATCAAAGGTTACACCTAAAAGTTTTACTTCATCTTCACAATCAATCTTATTTCCTTGTAGCATAAAACTTAAATTTTTCTCATGTGTTTTCCTACCAATTGAAATGGCCTGAAATTTATCAGGATTAGCCTGCATGTGATTTTCAGTAAACCACTTAATAAGTATAGCACTCTGTTCTTCAAGAGTTTCAATAACATCATCTACACTGTTGCTTCCGTAAGATAAAGTATTATCATCTGCATAATTGTGCAGATCTCCCTTTTTTACAAAATCAAAAATATCATTTATAAAGATATTAAACATCACAGGCCCCAGAATGGATCCTTGGGGCACTCCTTTGTATATATCAAGAAAAGAACTACAAACAGACCCTATTTTAACACACTGTTTTCTTCCAGTAAGATAGCTTTGTAATAATTTTAAAGAATTTTCTGATACACCATAGTTTTCTAATTTCAATAGTAAAAGGTTATGGGGAAGGCAGTCAAAGGCCTTTGATAAGTCCATTAAGATGGCAGCTACATATTGGTTATTATCTAACAGATTCTTCCAATCTTCAATTATTCTAATTAGAGTGTCTTGACAGCTGTAACCTGATCTAAATGCTGACAAATATATATTAAAATGTAAATCAAAAAATGTTACCAATTGTTCATCTATAGCCCTTTCAAAAATTTTTGATATTGTTGGTAAGATGCTAACTGGTCTATAATTACCTTTCAAAAGAGTACTATTCTTTTTGTGAATTGGCACTACTTGCGCTATCTTCAGTTTGTCTGGAAAAGTACAAGTATTAATTGATAAATTTATAAGTTGGGTAATTGGAGCTACCACAGCATGTTTAGCTATCTTAAGTATTTTAGGGGATATTTGATCAATACCAGTAGCTTTTTTAATATTAATATTGTTTATCTGTTTTTCTACAAATTCATCTGAAACAGGTTTGAAAAATAACTCACTGTTACAATCGTTTGTGATACATCTATCTTTAATTTTACAGATACTAGGATGACAATCATTTATAGATGTTGAATCTTTCCCTATATCCTTTGCAACATTTACAAAGAAATTGTTGAAAACATTTGATATCTCTGACTGATCATTCAAAAGTTTGTCATCTTCATTCAAGATAATGTCTGTTTCAAAATTACATCCTTTATTGGTTAAAAAAGGTTTTATTGTAGGCCAAAAGTCTTTATTTTTCGGGCCACCAACACATCTTTCCAGAAAATAATTCCTAATTGATTTTCTTTTTATTTTTGTAACAATATTTCTTTGTTTCCGATACTGTTCCCAAGATTTAGAACTTCTTTGTGTTTTAAAAACATTGTGTAGTTGACGTTTCTTATATACAGCTTTTCTAAGTTTGCTGTTCATGTAAGGCACAGGAGATTTTACCATTGCCCTTTTCTTTAAAGGTACATGTTTATCATAAACTTGTGTAAACTGATGATTAAAATTCTCATATGCTAAATTTACATCAGAAAAATTTGAAAAATCTAAATTCAGTTCATTAAGATCTTTAATAAAATTTTCATTATCAAAATTTTTATAACTTCTAAACAGTCTTTTTGACTTTGATTTCTGTGGCATTTCACTTTTAAACTGTACTGAAATTATGTTATGCACATCACTTATGCCGCAGTCAAAATTACATATTTTACCACATGAAGTTGGTTTATTAGTAAGAATAACATCTACTAAACTAGGATTTGCATCCTTACAAAAACATGTAGGGTTTTTAATCAAATTTGTTAAATCAAAAATATCACATACATTTTTGAGAGCATTTCCTTTTTCTGCATGTAAATAATCAAAATTTAGATCTCCCAGAACCATAAAATTATCATAGTTACATGTAACTTGATCTAAGCATTTTATAAAATCACTTGTAAAAATATTTTCTGGAACAGTTGGTGGTTTATAAGCACCAATAAGTAACCATTTCTTTTTGTTCATAATTATCTCAACACTTATAGATTCTACAGATTCAAATTCATATTTTCTCTTTCTATCGCCTGCTATGTCCGATCTGAGATACACCGCTAACCCTCCCCCTTTACTTGTTCGGTCTTGTCTCCAGAAAATGTAATTATCAACTTTAAATTGACAGTCAACAAAAGATTGATCAAGCTTAGTTTCTGCTAAGAAGAGAATGTCAACAGTTCCCTTTTGTAGTAGTTCTTTTATGTGACCTACTTTATACCTTAAGCTATTGATGTTTAGGTATGCACATATGAGACGTTTTGGATGGTTTCGTCTTGTTTCAGTTAAGTTTTCAAAAATATCATGATCATCATCACTACCATTTTCATCATTATCTGTTGATGGTATTGACCCGTCGAAGAAAGAGTCAGAAAATTGAAAGTAGCTGCAGTCATGACAGATCCATGGGTCGTCTGAGTTGCTCAATGTTTTGTACTGATCTGGTGTGATCTTACCACATTTAATATGCCACCAGTAATTGCAACCTTCGCATAGAACTGCACGGTGATTTTTTGCAACAGGCTTGGCACAAAGTCCACAAGGATTTTTCACAGGACCTGGGTTAAGTGAGATATCTCCGCTGATAATAAGAATTATCAGAAGCCTGTGTATTCTCTGTTTAAACTCAACTGGTACAGAAGGTGGATTAATTCTGCTATGTTTTACATGGTAAAATAACATAGTATATGAGTTCAGTTGCAGGTCATTAGCAAGCATCAAATTTGTTCCAACTAGCGACGAGTTTGGCATAAGTTTGTCGTAGTTTTGGCATGGTGATAACTGAGTGATGTTTCTAGACTGGGAATTATCAGCAAATGTGTCTTTCTGGCGTATAAATGGTGTTGACAGTGTTACTAGTATAACGACGTACCTGAGATAATTCATCGTGGATTTGTTTACATTCATTACCGGAAGTGTGATAAGCCGAGGTGTTAGTGGCGAGTTGTTTATTCTGGTAATAAACTTCACATACACATACAGTTAGTAAGCTTACACTACAGGAATAGCACATCGACGAGGAGCATACAAAGTACAGAGTACTCTTACCGTGATTTCTTCAAATCAGCTGTTTGTTTTGCTTACGGAGAGTTCCGAGTAAATCGAGATATGTCTGTTCACCAACGAATTACCACGTCCTTTAATAACACTAAGTCCACGTTTTTTTGTTTTTTCACTTTTTTGCGATGTACATACTTCTTAATGTTTTTGGATTATAAGTTCAGATATCCAAATATATATCTCTATATAAATTGTTTCACTTGAAATCAGTGTCAAATCACTTGATTGAAAGTCCCGCCATTTCACGCGGCATTTGTCATAAGATATGTAGTGTTTGTAGTTTATTGTTGTATAGTGGAGTACGTTAAACTAGTATGGTATATCTGTGTCATAAGATATGTAGTGTTTGTAGTTTATTGTTGTATAGTGGAGTACATTAAACTAGTATGGTATATCTGTGTCATAAGATATGTAGTGTTTGTGGTTTATTGTTGTATAGTGAAGTACGTTAAACTAGTATGGTATATCTGTGTCATAGGATATGTAGTGTTTGTAGTTTATTGTTGTATAGTGGAGTACATTAAACTAGTATGGTATATCTGTGTCATAGGATATGTAGTGTTTGTAGTTTATTGTTGTATAGTGAAGTACGTTAAACTAGTATGGTATATCTGTGTCATAGGATATGTAGTGTTTGTAGTTTATTGTTGTATAGTGGAGTACATTAAACTAGTATGGTATATCTGTGTCATAAGATATGTAGTGTTTGTAGTTTATTGTTGTATAGTGGAGTACATTAAACTAGTATGGTATATCTGTGTCATAAGATATGTAGTGTTTGTAGTTTATTGTTGTATAGTGGAGTACGTTAAACTAGTATGGTATATCTGTGTCATAAGATATGTAGTGTTTGTAGTTTATTGTTGTATAGTGGAGTACATTAAACTAGTATGGTATATCTGTGTCATAAGATATGTAGTGTTTGTAGTTTATTGTTGTATAGTGAAGTACGTTAAACTAGTATGGTATATCTGTGTCATAAGATATGTAGTGTTTGTAGTTTATTGTTGTATAGTGAAGTACGTTAAACTAGTATGGTATATCTGTGTCATAAGATATGTAGTGTTTGTAGTTTATTGTTGTATAGTGAAGTACGTTAAACTAGTATGGTATATCTGTGTCATAAGATATGTAGTGTTTGTAGTTTATTGTTGTATAGTGGAGTACATTAAACTAGTATGGTATATCTGTGTCATAAGATATGTAGTGTTTGTAGTTTATTGTTGTATAGTGGAGTACGTTAAACTAGTATGGTATATCTGTGTCATAAGATATGTAGTGTTTGTAGTTTATTGTTGTATAGTGGAAGTACGTTAAACTAGTATGGTATATCTGTGTCATAAGATATGTAGTGTTTGTAGTTTATTGTTGTATAGTGAAGTACGTTAAACTAGTATGGTATATCTGTGTCATAAGATATGTAGTGTTTGTAGTTTATTGTTGTATAGTGGAGTACATTAAACTAGTATGGTATATCTGTGTCATAAGATATGTAGTGTTTGTAGTTTATTGTTGTATAGTGGAGTACGTTAAACTAGTATGGTATATCTGTGTCATAAGATATGTAGTGTTTGTAGTTTATTGTTGTATAGTGGAGTACGTTAAACTAGTATGGTATATCTGTGTCATAAGATATGTAGTGTTTGTAGTTTATTGTTGTATAGTGAAGTACGTTAAACTAGTATGGTATATCTGTGTCATAAGATATGTAGTGTTTGTAGTTTATTGTTGTATAGTGAAGTACGTTAAACTAGTATGGTATATCTGTGTCATAAGATATGTAGTGTTTGTAGTTTATTGTTGTATAGTGAAGTACGTTAAACTAGTATGGTATATCTGTGTCATAAGATATGTAGTGTTTGTAGTTTATTGTTGTATAGTGAAGTACGTTAAACTAGTATGGTATATCTGTGTCATAAGATATGTAGTGTTTGTAGTTTATTGTTGTATAGTGGAGTACATTAAACTAGTATGGTATATCTGTGTCATAAGGATATGTAGTGTTTGTAGTTTATTGTTGTATAGTGAAGTACGTTAAACTAGTATGGTATATCTGTGTCATAAGATATGTAGTGTTTGTAGTTTATTGTTGTATAGTGGAGTACATTAAACTAGTATGGTATATCTGTGTCATAGGATATGTAGTGTTTGTAGTTTATTGTTGTATAGTGAAGTACGTTAAACTAGTATGGTATATCTGTGTCATAGGATATGTAGTGTTTGTAGTTTATTGTTGTATAGTGGAGTACATTAAACTAGTATGGTATATCTGTGTCATAGGATATGTAGTGTTTGTAGTTTATTGTTGTATAGTGAAGTACGTTAAACTAGTATGGTATATCTGTGTCTATATGGATATGTAGTGTTTGTAGTTTATTGTTGTATAGTGGAGTACATTAAACTAGTATGGTATATCTGTGTCATAGGATATGTAGTGTTTGTAGTTTATTGTTGTATAGTGGAGTACATTAAACTAGTATGGTATATCTGTGTCATAAGATATGTAGTGTTTGTAGTTTATTGTTGTATAGTGGAGTACGTTAAACTAGTATGGTATATCTGTGTCATAAGATATGTAGTGTTTGTAGTTTATTGTTGTATAGTGGAGTACATTAAACTAGTATGGTATATCTGTGTCATAAGATATGTAGTGTTTGTAGTTTATTGTTGTATAGTGAAGTACGTTAAACTAGTATGGTATATCTGTGTCATAAGATATGTAGTGTTTGTAGTTTATTGTTGTATAGTGAAGTACGTTAAACTAGTATGGTATATCTGTGTCATAAGATATGTAGTGTTTGTAGTTTATTGTTGTATAGTGAAGTACGTTAAACTAGTATGGTATATCTGTGTCATAAGATATGTAGTGTTTGTAGTTTATTGTTGTATAGTGAAGTACGTTAAACTAGTATGGTATATCTGTGTCATAAGATATGTAGTGTTTGTAGTTTATTGTTGTATAGTGAAGTACGTTAAACTAGTATGGTATATCTGTGTCATAAGATATGTAGTGTTTGTAGTTTATTGTTGTATAGTGAAGTACGTTAAACTAGTATGGTATATCTGTGTCATAGGATATGTAGTGTTTGTAGTTTATTGTTGTATAGTGGAGTACGTTAAACTAGTATGGTATATCTGTGTCATAGGATATGTAGTGTTTGTAGTTTATTGTTGTATAGTGGAGTACGTTAAACTAGTATGGTATATCTGTGTCATAAGATATGTAGTGTTTGTAGTTTATTGTTGTATAGTGAAGTACGTTAAACTAGTATGGTATATCTGTGTCATAAGATATGTAGTGTTTGTAGTTTATTGTTGTATAGTGAAGTACGTTAAACTAGTATGGTATATCTGTGTCATAGGATATGTAGTGTTTGTAGTTTATTGTTGTATAGTGAAGTACGTTAAACTAGTATGGTATATCTGTGTCATAAGATATGTAGTGTTTGTAGTTTATTGTTGTATAGTGGAGTACATTAAACTAGTATGGTATATCTGTGTCATAAGATATGTAGTGTTTGTAGTTTATTGTTGTATAGTGAAGTACGTTAAACTAGTATGGTATATCTGTGTCATAGGATATGTAGTGTTTGTAGTTTATTGTTGTATAGTGAAGTACGTTAAACTAGTATGGTATATCTGTGTCATAAGATATGTAGTGTTTGTAGTTTATTGTTGTATAGTGGAGTACATTAAACTAGTATGGTATATCTGTGTCATAAGATATGTAGTGTTTGTAGTTTATTGTTGTATAGTGAAGTACGTTAAACTAGTATGGTATATCTGTGTCATAAGATATGTAGTGTTTGTAGTTTATTGTTGTATAGTGGAGTACGTTAAACTAGTATGGTATATCTGTGTCATAAGATATGTAGTGTTTGTAGTTTATTGTTGTATAGTGGAGTACTTTAAACTAGTATGGTATATCTGTGTCATAAGATATGTAGTGTTTGTAGTTTATTGTTGTATAGTGAAGTACGTTAAACTAGTATGGTATATCTCTGTCATAGGATATGTAGTGTTTGTAGTTTATTGTTGTATAGTGAAGTACTTTAAACTAGTATGGTATATCTGTGTCATAGGATATGTAGTGTTTGTAGTTTATTGTTGTATAGTGGAGTACATTAAACTAGTATGGTATATCTGTGTCATAAGATATGTAGTGTTTGTAGTTTATTGTTGTATAGTGGAGTACGTTAAACTAGTATGGTATATCTGTGTCATAAGATATGTAGTGTTTGTAGTTTATTGTTGTATAGTGAAGTATGTTAAACTAGTATGGTATATCTGTGTCATAAGATATGTAGTGTTTGTAGTTTATTGTTGTATAGTGAAGTACGTTAAACTAGTATGGTATATCTGTGTCATAAGATATGTAGTGTTTGTAGTTTATTGTTGTATAGTGAAGTACGTTAAACTAGTATGGTATATCTGTGTCATAAGATATGTAGTGTTTGTAGTTTATTGTTGTATAGTGAAGTACGTTAAACTAGTATGGTATATCTGTGTCATAAGATATGTAGTGTTTGTAGTTTATTGTTGTTTAGTGAAGTACGTTAAACTAGTATGGTATATCTGTGTCATAGGATGTGTAGTGTTTGTAGTTTATTGTTGTATAGTGAAGTACGTTAAACTAGTATGGTATATCTGTGTCATAAGATATGTAGTGTTTGTAGTTTATTGTTGTATAGTGGAGCACGTTAAACTAGTATGGTATATCTGTGTCATAAGATATGTAGTGTTTGTAGTTTATTGTTGTATAGTGAAGTACGTTAAACTAGTATGGTATATCTGTGTCATAAGATATGTAGTGTTTGTAGTTTATTGTTGTATAGTGGAGTACGTTAAACTAGTATGGTATATCTGTGTCATAAGATATGTAGTGTTTGTAGTTTATTGTTGTATAGTGAAGTACGTTAAACTAGTATGGTATATCTGTGTCATAAGATATGTAGTGTTTGTAGTTTATTGTTGTATAGTGGAGTACATTAAACTAGTATGGTATATCTGTGTCATAAGATATGTAGTGTTTGTAGTTTATTGTTGTATAGTGGAGTACGTTAAACTAGTATGGTATATCTGTGTCATAGGATATGTAGTGTTTGTAGTTTATTGTTGTATAGTGGAGTACATTAAACTAGTATGGTATATCTGTGTCATAAGATATGTAGTGTTTGTAGTTTATTGTTGTATAGTGGAGTACGTTAAACTAGTATGGTATATCTGTGTCATAAGATATGTAGTGTTTGTAGTTTATTGTTGTATAGTGGAGTACATTAAACTAGTATGGTATATCTGTGTCATAAGATATGTAGTGTTTGTAGTTTATTGTTGTATAGTGAAGTACGTTAAACTAGTATGGTATATCTGTGTCATAAGATATGTAGTGTTTGTAGTTTATTGTTGTATAGTGGAGTACGTTAAACTAGTATGGTATATCTGTGTCATAAGATATGCAGTGTTTGTAATTTATTGTTGTATAGTGGAGTACGTTAAACTAGTATGGTATATCTGTGTCATAAGATATGTAGCGTTTGTAGTTTATTGTTGTATAGTGGAGTACGTTAAACTAGTATGGTATATCTGTGTCATAAGATATGTAGTGTTTGTAGTTTATTGTTGTATAGTGGAGTACGTTAAACTAGTATGGTATATCTGTGTCATAGGATATGTAGTGTTTGTAGTTTATTGTTGTATAGTGGAGTACGTTAAACTAGTATGGTATATCTGTGTCATAAGATATGTAGTGTTTGTAATTTATTGTTGTATAGTGGAGTACGTTAAACTAGTATGGTATATCTGTGTCATAGGATATGTAGTGTTTGTAGTTTATTGTTGTATAGTGGAGTACGTTAAACTAGTATGGTATATCTGTGTCATAAGATATGTAGTGTTTGTAATTTATTGTTGTATAGTGGAGTACATTAAACTAGTATGGTATATCTGTGTCATAAGATATGTAGTGTTTGTAGTTTATTGTTGTATAGTGGAGTACGTTAAACTATTATGGTATATCTGTGTTATAAGATATGTAGTGTTTGTAGTTTATTGTTGTATAGTGGAGTACGTTAAACTAGTATGGTATATCTGTGTCATAAGATATGTAGTGTTTGTAATTTATTGTTGTATAGTGGAGTACGTTAAACTAGTATGGTATATCTGTGTCATAAGATATGTAGTGTTTGTAGTTTATTGTTGTATAGTGGAGTACGTTAAACTAGTATGGTATATCTGTGTCATAGGATATGTAGTGTTTGTAGTTTATTGTTGTATAGTGAAGTACGTTAAACTAGTATGGTATATCTGTGTCATAAGATATGTAGTGTTTGTAGTTTATTGTTGTATAGTGAAGTACATTAAACTAGTATGGTATATCTGTGTCATAAGATATGTAGTGTTTGTAGTTTATTGTTGTGTAGTGAAGTACGTAAAACTAGTATGGTATATCTGTGTCATAAGATATGTAGTGTTTGTAGTTTATTGTTGTATAGTGAAGTACGTTAAACTAGTATGGTATATCTGTGTCATAAGATATGTAGTGTTTGTAGTTTATTGTTGTATAGTGGAGTACGTTAAACTAGTATGGTATATCTGTGTCATAAGATATGTAGTGTTTGTAATTTATTGTTGTATAGTGGAGTACGTTAAACTAGTATGGTATATCTGTGTCATAAGATATGTAGTGTTTGTAGTTTATTGTTGTATAGTGGAGTACATTAAACTAGTATGGTATATCTGTGTCATAAGATATGTAGTGTTTGTAGTTTATTGTTGTATAGTGAAGTACGTTAAACTAGTATGGTATATCTGTGTCATAAGATATGTAGTGTTTGTAGTTTATTGTTGTATAGTGGAGTACATTAAACTAGTATGGTATATCTGTGTCATAGGATATGTAGTGTTTGTAGTTTATTGTTGTATAGTGGAGTACGTTAAACTAGTATGGTATATCTGTGTCATAAGATATGTAGTGTTTGTAGTTTATTGTTGTATAGTGGAGTACGTTAAACTAGTATGGTATATCTGTGTCATAGGATATGTAGTGTTTGTAGTTTATTGTTGTATAGTGGAGTACATTAAACTAGTATGGTATATATGTGTCATAGGATATGTAGTGTTTGTAGTTTATTGTTGTATAGTGGAGTACATTAAACTAGTATGGTATATATGTGTCATAGGATATGTAGTGTTTGTAGTTTATTGTTGTATAGTGGAGTACGTTAAACTAGTATGGTATATATGTGTCATAAGATATGTAGTGTTTGTAGTTTATTGTTGTATAGTGAAGTACGTTAAACTAGTATGGTATATCTGTGTCATAAGATATGTAGTGTTTGTAGTTTATTGTTGTATAGTGAAGTACGTTAAACTAGTATGGTATATCTGTGTCATAAGATATGTAGTGTTTGTAGTTTATTGTTGTATAGTGAAGTACGTTAAACTAGTATGGTATATCTGTGTCATAAGATATGTAGTGTTTGTAGTTTATTGTTGTATAGTGAAGTACGTTAAACTAGTATGGTATATCTGTGTCATAAGATATGTAGTGTTTGTAGTTTATTGTTGTATAGTGAAGTACGTTAAACTAGTATGGTATATATGTGTCATAAGATATTTAGTGTTTGTAGTTTATTGTTGTATAGTGGAGTACGTTAAACTAGTATGGTATATCTGTGTCATAAGATATGTAGTGTTTGTAGTTTATTGTTGTATAGTGAAGTACGTTAAACTAGTATGGTATATCTGTGTCATATGATATGTAGCGTTTGTAGTTTATTGTTGTATAGTGAAGTACGTTAAACTAGTATGGTATATCTGTGTCATAAGATATTTAGTGTTTGTAGTTTATTGTTGTATAGTGGAGTACGTTAAACTAGTATGGTATATCTGTGTCATAAGATATGTAGTGTTTGTAGTTTATTGTTGTATAGTGAAGTACGTTAAACTAGTATGGTATATCTGTGTCATAGGATATGTAGTGTTTGTAGTTTATTGTTGTATAGTGAAGTACGTTAAACTAGTATGGTATATCTGTGTCATAGGATATGTAGTGTTTGTAGTTTATTGTTGTATAGTGAAGTACTTTAAACTAGTATGGTATATCTGTGTCATAGGATATGTAGTGTTTGTAGTTTATTGTTGTATAGTGGAGTACATTAAACTAGTATGGTATATCTGTGTCATAAGATATGTAGTGTTTGTAGTTTATTGTTGTATAGTGGAGTACGTTAAACTAGTATGGTATATCTGTGTCATAAGATATGTAGTGTTTGTAGTTTATTGTTGTATAGTGAAGTATGTTAAACTAGTATGGTATATCTGTGTCATAAGATATGTAGTGTTTGTAGTTTATTGTTGTATAGTGAAGTACGTTAAACTAGTATGGTATATCTGTGTCATAAGATATGTAGTGTTTGTAGTTTATTGTTGTATAGTGAAGTACGTTAAACTAGTATGGTATATCTGTGTCATAAGATATGTAGTGTTTGTAGTTTATTGTTGTATAGTGAAGTACGTTAAACTAGTATGGTATATCTGTGTCATAAGATATGTAGTGTTTGTAGTTTATTGTTGTAGAGTGAAGTACGTTAAACTAGTATGGTATATCTGTGTCATAGGATATGTAGTGTTTGTAGTTTATTGTTGTATAGTGAAGTACGTTAAACTAGTATGGTATATCTGTGTCATAAGATATGTAGTGTTTGTAGTTTATTGTTGTATAGTGGAGCACGTTAAACTAGTATGGTATATCTGTGTCATAAGATATGTAGTGTTTGTAGTTTATTGTTGTATAGTGAAGTACGTTAAACTAGTATGGTATATCTGTGTCATAAGATATGTAGTGTTTGTAGTTTATTGTTGTATAGTGGAGTACGTTAAACTAGTATGGTATATCTGTGTCATAAGATATGTAGTGTTTGTAGTTTATTGTTGTATAGTGAAGTACGTTAAACTAGTATGGTATATCTGTGTCATAAGATATGTAGTGTTTGTAGTTTATTGTTGTATAGTGGAGTACATTAAACTAGTATGGTATATCTGTGTCATAAGATATGTAGTGTTTGTAGTTTATTGTTGTATAGTGGAGTACGTTAAACTAGTATGGTATATCTGTGTCATAGGATATGTAGTGTTTGTAGTTTATTGTTGTATAGTGGAGTACATTAAACTAGTATGGTATATCTGTGTCATAAGATATGTAGTGTTTGTAGTTTATTGTTGTATAGTGGAGTACGTTAAACTAGTATGGTATATCTGTGTCATAAGATATGTAGTGTTTGTAGTTTATTGTTGTATAGTGGAGTACATTAAACTAGTATGGTATATCTGTGTCATAAGATATGTAGTGTTTGTAGTTTATTGTTGTATAGTGAAGTACGTTAAACTAGTATGGTATATCTGTGTCATAAGATATGTAGTGTTTGTAGTTTATTGTTGTATAGTGGAGTACGTTAAACTAGTATGGTATATCTGTGTCATAAGATATGCAGTGTTTGTAATTTATTGTTGTATAGTGGAGTACGTTAAACTAGTATGGTATATCTGTGTCATAAGATATGTAGCGTTTGTAGTTTATTGTTGTATAGTGGAGTACGTTAAACTAGTATGGTATATCTGTGTCATAAGATATGTTGCGTTTGTAGTTTATTGTTGTATAGTGGAGTACGTTAAACTAGTATGGTATATCTGTGTCATAAGATATGTAGTGTTTGTAATTTATTGTTGTATAGTGGAGTACGTTAAACTAGTATGGTATATCTGTGTCATAAGATATGTAGTGTTTGTAGTTTATTGTTGTATAGTGGAGTACGTTAAACTAGTATGGTATATCTGTGTCATAGGATATGTAGTGTTTGTAGTTTATTGTTGTATAGTGGAGTACGTTAAACTAGTATGGTATATCTGTGTCATAAGATATGTAGTGTTTGTAATTTATTGTTCTATAGTGGAGTACGTTAAACTAGTATGGTATATCTGTGTCATAGGATATGTAGTGTTTGTAGTTTATTGTTGTATAGTGGAGTACGTTAAACTAGTATGGTATATCTGTGTCATAAGATGTGTAGTGTTTGTAATTTATTGTTGTATAGTGGAGTACGTTAAACTAGTATGGTATATCTGTGTCATAAGATATGTAGTGTTTGTAGTTTATTGTTGTATAGTGGAGTACGTTAAACTATTATGGTATATCTGTGTCATAAGATATGTAGTGTTTGTAGTTTATTGTTGTATAGTGGAGTACGTTAAACTAGTATGGTATATCTGTGTCATAAGATATGTAGTGTTTGTAATTTATTGTTGTATAGTGGAGTACGTTAAACTAGTATGGTATATCTGTGTCATAAGATATGTAGTGTTTGTAGTTTATTGTTGTATAGTGGAGTACGTTAAACTAGTATGGTATATCTGTGTCATAGGATATGTAGTGTTTGTAGTTTATTGTTGTATAGTGAAGTACGTTAAACTAGTATGGTATATCTGTGTCATAAGATATGTAGTGTTTGTAGTTTATTGTTGTATAGTGAAGTACATTAAACTAGTATGGTATATCTGTGTCATAAGATATGTAGTGTTTGTAGTTTATTGTTGTGTAGTGAAGTACGTAAAACTAGTATGGTATATCTGTGTCATAAGATATGTAGTGTTTGTAGTTTATTGTTGTATAGTGAAGTACGTTAAACTAGTATGGTATATCTGTGTCATAAGATATGTAGTGTTTGTAGTTTATTGTTGTATAGTGGAGTACGTTAAACTAGTATGGTATATCTGTGTCATAAGATATGTAGTGTTTGTAATTTATTGTTGTATAGTGGAGTACGTTAAACTAGTATGGTATATCTGTGTCATAAGATATGTAGTGTTTGTAGTTTATTGTTGTATAGTGGAGTACATTAAACTAGTATGGTATATCTGTGTCAT